>PVJH01025872.1:0-30848 GCA_004026705.1 Nesogale talazaci | reverse complement strand
TCACTCTGGTTTATGTATCCAGTAAAGACAGAGAAATATGCGCTTTTGGGAGATGGAAACAAAAAGTTGTAGTGTATAAACTCCTTTGTATTCAGGGACTTCGCATTTCTTGTCTGTAATGTTGGTCTGGAGTCTCAAGGCCTCACAAGGGAAATCAAAGAAAGTGTAACACTTCTCTCTGGTTGGCATCTGCTAAAAAGTCTTCATTTCAAGTAAGAATTAGCATGAGGACGATGATGCTTATAAACTACCTTATAATATAGCTGACAATGCTTCAGTTAATTCCAACCTCAATTCTCAGCGGCCTGAATATAACTGTAATGGTTTTAATTACAGATACACCCCAGGAATCCACAAGCTTGGGAGAAAGTCAGATCCAATCAAAAGAAAAAGGATGCCATCTTCCAGCAAATACTGCAAATTACACTCTCTTTCCATAGTAACTGCTATCCTCTTTGGGCAGAAAAGAGCTGTCTTTCTCCAAAATACTGGTGTGATTCAAGGGGGCAGGAAGACAGTCACGCATAAACCCCTGAAAACTAACACAACACCTAATATACCTAGCACAACCTAATAAAAGAGAGATCGAGATTACAGTTATGCAGATTCCAGAAGAAACTAAAGACTTGACCCCGGTCCCAGGAACTCACCAGTCTCATAGAGGGAAAAAAAAAAAAAAACCTGTCTCTTAGGACACACCGGAAATTTAAACTAAATGTTTAGAGTACACAGTAGAAAACTACAATAAGAGATAATGACTGGTGGTGGGTTCAGGGTATGATTTCCATAATTATGCTCCACAACTTGCTGTGGTACATGTATTCTTATGCGTCTATAAAATACTACACAATTGAATTTTAACTTTTTTTAAAAAAGAAAACATATAATATTGAATGATGAGAACACCAATCTATTAAGAGTAGCTATCGTGGTGGAGAAGAGAGATTTTGAGCACTGTCACTTTACTTCCTATGTTGTCCACTTCTGAATTAATTATTTTTTATAGTGACTATGTTATTTTTTTTAACTTTATAGACAAACAGTGAATCAAGGGAGAAATTCACACTATACCATGCAAAGTAACCACCAAGAATTCAAAATTAGTGAGAGAAGAAACACATTCCACAGACATCAACCCTTGGAAGTTGTTTAATCTAGTAACAATATGTGAAAATCACTCCAGGAAGGGAAATGAGGTCAGAGGAAGTATTCCTATTGTATTTAAGGTCAGAATTCCAGGAAACCAGATCTTTGCCCTGGAAAGTAACCTAGAAAATACACTTCAATTCCTAGTGGCTACAGAATTTTTTTTCTCTTTTTCTTCTTCTCAACTGCTTTATTGGCACCTAGTCCACATATCTTATAATTCTATAGTTTAATTTTTTCAATTATATGAGAAGTGTACAATCGTTACCATAATCAACAAAAATATTTATAAGAAGCCAAGTGAAACACTAATCAAGAAGGATTAAGTTTCACATATAAGCTGGCTCAAGACATTCTGCTGTATGTGGACTCAAAGGCAGCATTGGGAAGAATAACCAAAAGGTAGCTCTGATGCATTCCCTTGTAGCAAGCCTTTCAAATGGCTCATAAGAAGCAATGATTGTACCAAGTACATATCCCCTACTCAAAAAATGAATACATTTTAAAAATCATTCAAAAGGCTGAAACCAAATTTTTTTTAACATCTTTTTGGGGTTTTTTGTTTGTTTGTTTTTGGGTACCACTGCCCTCTGGTGGTCGTGGGAGCTACCCAGCGCTGCTCCTGAGAGCCGCTGCTGGATTTGAACCGCCAAGCCCGGGGGCCACAGTCCCGCACTCAACCACTTACCCCACCAGGGCTCAGCCCCAAAACCAAATTTTAAAAGCTGAATGCCAACATAGTTCTTAAGATTTTTGCTATCATGAAATGGTTAAGTGGGAAAAAAAAAAAAACAAAGAAGTTAGAGCCCAAAAGACTTTGATTTTAACTTTCAGCCGGTTCACCACTTTCTAGAGAAAAGATATAGAAAAATAACTGGTGAGGAAACTTGAAAACAAAGACTTTGGACTGCTGTTCATGTTATACAAAGTGGTCAGAAGGATTTAGTATTAGTGATGAGACCAATATCTTCTGCAACTCTCAACCACTGGTGACTTGAAACTGGGCAGCAAAATTATAACCTTGAGAACATTGAAGGAACTCTTCAAATCATATCCATATCTCCAATATGATATATATTAAAACTCACAGCACAGCTAAATATACATATAAGGTTTTGTTTTTATTGATGGGGGGCATCACTGCCCTCTGGTGGGAGGAGGAGGCCCAGCCTTGTTCCTGGAGAGTTGCTGCTGGATTTGAACTGCCAACCCAGTGGGCCACAGTCCTGCACATACCACTACGCCACCGGGGCTCAGCGCCAGGTTTTACTTTTTTTAAGGTTGTGGAAAAATTCCATTATTTTTAATCCAATTTTTCCACAGATGCTTTGAAGCCCCCAAATATATATTTTATGGAAAGTTATAGAGCTGGACCATTTCTTTCATGAGGCAGCACTGAATAACAGAAGCTAAAAGCTGATTGGTTTAAGAGACAAAATGATCCAGTTATTAGATTTTGACTTTAAGGCAGTAGTTGAAATATATCATGGCTCTAGTGAATGTTAAATTTATAATAAGAGCCGAGGTGTTGGTGCTTTAGAGAAGATGGGGACCAGGAATAAGTTCAATAATCTCTTGGGTCTCCCAGGACTATCGCTGGTACTTGTTTCTTAAGTTTGAGGAAAGAACTTGTTCATATAAGCTGCCCAAAGATCATGTTAATATCTTGAAGGGTCCTTCCACAGATCAGCAGCATAGCATTAAAACAGAATAGAGAGGAGACGTCTTTGTATTCCGAGGAGCCATCTTAAGGAGTAAAGAGTCATCTACCACATGTTCGTGAAAGGGTGCTGGTTTATACCACTAGAAAGCAGGCTACAACGTTTTCTAAGAGATGGATCTCTTGCTATCAGCATGGTGGATCTAATCTGAACAATAAGTAATACAGAACACAGATTGCCAAAGAACAGGGCCACAGGGTCTGGTGCCTGCAAGCTTCCTTTTAATTGAATATAGGGTGGATAGGTCTGATGGTCAGATTCTAGCTGCCAGGTTTTGTCAAGTCTATGTCTTCTGGCACAAAACAGTAGCATTAATGGTTCCATATTCTAAAACTCTAGTCTGTAACACCTTGGCACAATGAGTACGTTCTAAATGGGTCTACTCCTAGTGTCGGGTGGATCCAAAGAGAAAGAAAGGTATCCTGCCCCAGAAACCCTATTTTACCAGATTCTATCATCACTTGATTGAATCAAGTCCTGGCTTACATCCAGAGGTTGCCAGAATGCCTCCATAAACTTAGAGGATTGCAATAGGTGGAAAGATAAGACTATGAGCAGCACTGGCCATATCTTCCCAGAGTTTTTTTGTTTGTTTGTTTGTTTGTTTGTTTGTTTTTAGGCATCACTGCCCTGGTGGTGGGAGTAGGAGGCCTAGTCTTTGCTCCTGGGAGCTGGAATCGAACCTCCATCCCAGTGGGCCGCAGTCCCGCGCACAACCACTACACCACCAGGGCTCAGCCCAGAGTTTTTTTTTTTTTGTTTGGTTGATTTTAGTAGGGAGGTGGGGTATCAGCATTATATGTAATACAGTCAGGAAACTAATTTTCTATATAGGAAATCCAGTTATATATACAGAATGGCCATTTCTCTGTGTTTTCCCACAGGAAGACTATTGGAAATAAGGAGGACCACAGAGGGAGAGGAAATTGTTCTATGGTGAACAAATAAAAGCAGAGGACACGAGATGTAAATAACCATGGTGGTGCAGTGACTAGGTGCTCAGATGCTAACCAAAGTGTCAGCAGCTTAAACTGAACCAAGTCACTTAACGAAGACCTCCAGACCTGTCTCTGCAAAGATTTGAGACAAGGAAACTCTATGGGGGGAGTTCAGTTCTACACAGGGGGTTTCTGTGAGTCAAAAACATAATAAAAGGCACTGTGCCACAGTAACATTAGAGACCTGTTTGAGTGTTGTGCGGACTAACAAGGTAGCACACCACATCTAATGGCTTAACAGTAATGAGAAGTTGCTCAACATTTCAAACTTTCTAAGACTTAAGACATTTCAGCAATATGGATCCACACTACGTAACTAGAAAATGGGTAAATCGTTTTATATCCATGTATCTCTTAGTGGCGGTCAAGTAATATGTCACAACGCTGTAATCAGGCAGTATAGCATTGGCAGTGCTTTTGAAGGTTTTCTTGCTGTTAGTCATAGAAGTGACTCATAGCCAACTCTTCTGAATTGATTCATTCTTCGAGAAAGTTTTAAACAATATGTTGGATTATGCTCTATTTCACTGACATAGAAGACTGATTCATGTTCAGCACATTTCGGTTTATGTTATGTCACTATTTATAGGCAATACTGTAATAAAGTCAGTGAAATACACCCTTGATAGACAATGAGAAATATCTTTGAAATACCAGTGGTGGGTTGATCACAAAAAGTTCAAACTATATCTGAGAAATAGTACACATAGAAATAACATGAACGAATATGCTTGCTTCAGACATAGTAGATAAGGGTGAGCTAAACGATGTCTATCTCAACAAAAAACAAAAACCAATTATTCAATTAGGTCTCAAATTCAAATTAAAAAAAAAACTACCATTGTATACCTATTTAAGCGACCAAAATCTCCAGCACAAAGGGCACAAAATGCTGCTGAGGATGGAGAGCGACAAGAACTCTCGTTCACGGCTGGCGGGGCTGCAAAACGATAGAGCCACCGTGGGAGGCAGTCTGGTCATGTCTCACAAGACTAATCACAGGTTTATGACCTTGAGCTCACGTTCCCAGGTACCTACACAAAGATAGCGAAGCCATATGTCTAAGTCAAATGAATATTTACAATAGCTTTATTCATAATTGCCAAAAAAACGGAAACAACCAATGTCCTTCAAAGGTGGCTATGTAAACGAACTGTGAGATAATGGTTATTTAACAATAAAAATGGATTCTCAAGATACAAAAAGATGAAGGGGAACCCTAAGTACATATTGTTAAAGGAAAGAAGCCAGTTTAAAAAGGCTACATACTAAATTATCCCAGTTAAACGACAATCTGGAAAAGGTCAAACTAGAAACATGCTTAGAGACCAGACTTCTGAGGACTCTGGGGGAGGAAGAAGGGATGGATAGGTGACACACAGGCATTTTTAGGGCTGTGAGACTGTTCTATTGGACACCCGAACGGTGGACACATGATGGATTTGTGAAAACCCATAGGACTGTCCAACACGAAGTCTGGTTGAGAATAATGTAGCAATTGTGACTTATGGATCATAATCAATGTACCACACAAATGGAATTCAAAATGTTAATAATAGCAGAAAAGGGAAGTATGAGGGGACTTCAAAAAGTCCATGGAAAACTCCATTATCTTTCAATTATATTTTCCCAAGAGTTTTTTTAAATCATTTTATTGGGAGCTCTTACAGATATCATAACATTCCATAGTTCAATCACATCAAGCAGTATTGTACAATTGCTACCACAGTCATTTTCAAAACAATTTCTTTCTTCTTGAACTCCTTGATATCGGCTTCCCTTTATGCCCTCCCTCCCCCACCCCCCAGGAATCCTTATTTTATTTATATATTTATTATCACATCTTACATCAACCAATATATCCACTCACATACAATGCTCCTGAGTGGGGTCATCCAGTCATCAATGCTATCAGCTGGTCCCCAGCCCCTTCACTTCCCATTCCCTTGGGGAACATTACTCCTTTCTGAAGGGTTCTCTATCTTGGCTTACATGAATCAAACTATCAGGATTACACAAATGAACATACACAAGTCTAACATGATTAAGGAGGTAAAAAAATTAAAAACCATAATAGTGAGGGGAGGAAATATTTCATAAGTGTTATCCCGTATTCTGGAATTATCCTCCTTCTGTATGACCCTTTCTAGAAGGACTGTCCAGTTATCTTGGGTTTGGGGTCTTCACTACCTCCCCACATCTTCATATTGATTTGATTACTTGTCTTTGAACTTCTGATACTCTTTACTGTTGACATCTCATGATCACACAGACTGGTGTGCTTCTCTGCCCTGTGAGCTTTGTGGCATCCACGCTAGAGGCCACTTGTTAAGACCCTGACACTATATCTTTGGATAGTTGGGCACCATTGCTTTCTTCACCATAGTTGCTTATGCACCAATTTTGTCTTCAGTGATTGTGTCAGGAAGGTGAGTATCATACAATGTCACATTATTAGAACCATTTTTGTACTGAGGTAAGAGTTAAGTAGAGGCCCAAAGCCCATCTGCTTCCTTATTGTATTTGCATTTTATATACATATATAAACAAATGTACCTATATTTAAGTATGTGTATATTTGCATATATCCACACACCTATATATTTTTTCTTTATCCTTCTCTTTTTTGTTTCCAAGAATTTTTTGAAACTCATATATGAAAACTATTTGTAATTTATACACAATTACTCTAAGTCAGAACCTGCTCTAAAAAAATAAAGTTCTAATTAAAAATAATCTAGAATAACTTGACTCTATGTTGTCAGGCCTGAGTTAAAAAATTAAGCATTCATTTTTTGTATATTTTATTATTATAAAGGAAAATTCTCGAGCAAATATTTGGAAAGTACAATCAAATAAAAAACCTTACGATAAGGTCTGTACAAACCTATGACTGAGAGCCACTGTAAAAGTGTGCTTTGTCTTCAGGTTTTTTCCTATGTATGTAGAATTCATTTCTTAGATAATCATGATCATACTACTTGAGTGATTTGGAATCTTACTTTTTTAAATGTAAAAACATTTCCCTTATCTTTAAAAGTTATTTAAAGCATACTACTCTATCAAATGAAGTATATAATTATTCATTCTTCCCTTTTTTCATGTTGCAATATCACAAACAGAACCTTTACATTTCTAGTTAATTTTTAAAAATTCACTTCTGAGAAGTGAAATTACTGAGTTGGAAAAGTACCAATTTACACCCCTTAGCAGAATATATAAGTGCCTTTATCTCATTAATCTTGCCAGATCTGAGTCACTTCTGATTCATTTTCAATCACAGCAGCATACTGCCATTGATAAACAGTGTGGGCAGAGGAGACATGTAAAGACTAGAAACGATAGAAAGTCCTAGAACTTAGTAGTAGTAAGTTTGTTGGGTGAGCCAACTGTGCACTGCCACATTCTTTGATAGTTCAGTAAATATCATCCTTACTGAAGACTGAACTTTGAGGACCTCCGAGAGTTTAGCTCTGTGTGGAAAGGGTACAGGCCACATTCTCTCGATCAGCTTCTAATTATGCACAGCCTTTATGACCAAGCGTTCACATGATAACGTTGCCTCAAGTCAGATCTGAATCAACTATGCAGACCAGATGACACAGCCTCAGGATATCTCTATAAACTGAGGAGCAAAAATACATTCAAATATGAACAGCCTGGACTGCAGATAAGGCCTGCCAGGTAAGCACGACGTGCCGAGGGTCAAGCCAGCAGAAAACCAGCATGCATCACATGTTATCTATCTCCGACTTCCAGTTGAGGAAACATCAAAATAAATATCCTTTGGGAGGTAATGAGATGTTTCTGTGATAATGCTTGCTAGCACACACTCACTGCCCTTGGGGCAATTCTGACTCACAGCAGGGACAGGGTAGAACTGCCACTGTCAGTTTCTCAAACTGGAACTTCTTCCCAGGAGCGGTGTGCCTCTTCTTTCTCCCTCCGAGCAGCTAGTGGCTTCAAACTGCTGACTTTGCTGTCAGCAGCCCAACACATAAGCACCACACCACCAGGGATCCTGGCAATGATCATTCTAACGAGTTATTAACTGCTTACTCTGCTCCAGGTACTGTGCTACAAACTTCATGGCAAATTATATTATACTCAAAACAGCTCTATGTCCCATTTTATAAATGATGAAAAGTACCTTGCTCAATAAGGGGTGAAGCTGGGATTTGAAACCTAATATGCCTGTCTCCTTTCAAAATCGATGCTCTTAACCACTAAGCAGTACTGCTTCATTATCTGAGGGCTGAATGCTCATGCTGGAAACACTGGTGGGTAAGAGCTATTTCGGGGGGCTCACACTTTTCAGCATGTGAGCTACTTATAAAATGATCAAGTCAAAATGGTCTACCAGTTACAAGAATGCAAAACATATATTTTTATGTATTACATTTATTCATAAATGCATCAAGAACTCTTTACATGTATATCGACTAGTAGCCACAACTGCATGAGTCCATATTGCACAACACAACACAATTAACTATGTACATTTTTTGTCGTGACCTCAGTTTATGCGGATGACTTGCACTGAATGGAATGAGCCAGGGACGCATAGTCCAGACAGTAACTGCTGACAGCCAGCCTCAAGCACACTTCCGAATGAGCATCGGCCATGGTGGAACGGTACTTTGACTCAGAGATCTTTATGTGGGAAAAGGCTGACTCACGTAAATAAGGAGAGCCAAATAATGCAGTCAAGGAGGTAGCACATGTTCTCATGTTTGGGTACTTTCCCAGTGAGAGTAAGTTCCAGAACTGCTCATGCACTCTGGACTTCTGCTGAACGTCAACTTGTAGTGTCAAAATCTCCTGTACTGTATGGAAGTGATACATTTTTGTCTTCTTACTTGGTCCAGCTTCCCCACTCATTTTAATACCCTTTCTTACATTAAGAAAAAGAAACAGGTCTAAAAATTGGTGATAACTTAGATTGTCAGTTTTGCTGTACTTAGCATATTTGTTTGCACATGCATTTGACACCTAAGATTGTGTCTGATTGGCTGAGCTGTATATCAATTAAATGACGGGATTGATGATAGACTTACGTCTATTTTTTGTAATGCCAGGTGATCTGCCCACACTACATTTGCGATCCACTGGGAGATAGCCATCGCTGCATTGAGCATCCCTGTACTATATATTTTGTAGAAAAATGCAAGGGTTCTTTTGTGTTCCTATTTTAACTCTAGGTACGTACACTAATAATGAAAAATTCAAAATACATAAGATATAGGATATGGTTTCTAATTTCTTTTTCTTTTTGGCAGTTTTATAACTTAGCAGCTGGCTGTTACTTTTCATCATGGATGTCCTTAGGTCTTTGATGGTGATGACAGGTACAAAAGTAGCCAACACATAGAGACTGTTTGAATTTTATCCTTGTTTTCTGAGCAAACATATATAATGTAGAATGGGACATCTCTTGTTTCATTGTTTGAGTCCAGTGAGAATGCACACATCAGCTGTTCCCATCTCCTTTATTTCAAATACTCAATTCTCCTCGAGTGGCCAAGAGGCATGTTTCTGAAGCCCATGCCACGGATGCACTTGTTGATTTTAAAGGTCTATTCTCTAGTCAACACTTCAGCGATAGCAGAATGAGCCTTCTCATCACGCTCCTTCATGGGGGCCATACCCAGACCAGGTTAGAGGGAGAAAAAAAGCACAAAAGAGTATAGGAGAAGAAAGGCAGTGGCTCTGTACACAATTTCCTAGCTTTATTCATTGCTAAATATATTTATTTCACTTCAATTCCTATCTTCTTCCAGGGAGTTCAGGATAGGTAGACAGATGATAGATAGATAGATAGATAGATAGATAGATAGATAGATAGATAGAAAGAGATAAACAGAGATATGCTCCTCCCTCCCCTCTTCCATCTTCATAACAACTTTATGAAGTTCTTTGTTAGCACTATCAGGTAAAATCTGTGACTGTTTGGTGCTGTCTAGTCAGTTCCAAATCATAGCAATTTTATGTACAGCAGAATGAAACCCTGCCCAGTTCTGTACCATCCTCACAGCCATGGTCATGTTTGAGTCCATTGTTGCAAACACTGTGTCCACCCATCTTCTTGTTAGTCGTCCTCTTCTGCACTGACCTTTTACTTTACTAACCAGGATGTCCTTTACCACTGATTGGTCTCTGCTGATAACAGGTCCAAAGTACATGAGACTCCTTCCTCATGATAGGCTCACTCTACTGTACTTCTTCCAAGAAAAGTTGGTCCATTCACCCCTCAGTTCATGATAGTTTAATTATTTGTAGCAAACACCATCATTCAAATGTGGAGAAATGGTGGACATTAGTACTACACTTTAAATATTTTCTTAGACTTCCCATTGTTTCCTGAGTGACAGGGATTTACAGCAAGTTACTCAATCTCTCTATGACTTCATTTCCTCACATTAAAAAATGGGAAAACACTACGGCCCACTGGGATGTAGGTTCAATTCCAGCAGCAGCTCCACAGGAGCAAAGACTGAGCCTCCTACTCCCACCACCAGAGGGCAGTGATGCCCCCCCAAAAAAAGGGAAAACAATAAGATTTACTGCTTAGCATTTTTATGAAGATTAAATAAAATACTTTAGCTTTCAGAACACCTGGCACACTACAGAATCTCAATATATGTTAGCTCCTATGGTTTTTATTATTGCTACAATTACTACATACTACAATAATTACTACCACTATCACCACCACCTTCAATCTGTAGTTGATTGAGGTTGATATTTGATTTAGAAAAACTGTACAATATCAAAGAAAGACACATACACATCTCTAGATAAAATAGTGAGATAAAACAGATTCTAAGTCAATCCTTCAATGTCTCCTCAAGTCATTTTGAGGAGAACTGAAGAAAAGGTAGTAATATTCCAACAATGCCTAATTCAAGACTCTTTGAGTTGTGAACAGGAAAAATGACAGGCTTTTTCCAGCAGTTATTCATTTATCAAACTTTACTGAGGCTTCCTGTGAAACAAGTATTACACCAAATGCTAGAGGGGAAAAAAGCATACAACAGTGAAAACCTGAAAGACTGACTATGTCTTTAAAAGTCACGTTCTAAAACTCTAAGTCCTTACTGGGCAGATAAAGACTGATAAAACCCTTAAGGTGTGGAAATTAATTTATCTCCAGGGCTCAATTTTCAGGCAAACAATATACAGGTCTCTAAGGGGAACTACAACACGTGAGAAACACGCACACCTTACCATGATCAAACATTTGAGATCAAAAGAGCAGCATTTGCCCAAGGACAAAGTTCAGAAGGGTTCGGAAAGAAGAGGGACTGGAAACAGGGACCACAGGGAAGAAGAGGACAAGAGAGGATGATGCATTGAGGGATTGCACTGAATGAGATGGGACAAAATGTGTGTGAGTTGTTGAAATATTCAACCAAGTCTCAATTAAAAGTTGAAAATAAAGAAAAATCAAGGGATGTTTTGTCAAGGAAATATACACAAGTTACACTATATTGTAAGCAAAAGGTAAGTGATGTGTTCGGTGCTAGGCAAGCACAGTAGAGACATGCATGACCTAGACTTTGAGGAAAGAGGAAGGTTTCCCAGTAGTCAGGACATATACATTGAGCCTTAGGAACATGCATATGGAGAGGGAAGGGGTAAAAATCTTCACCCTGGGGTAATAGCTATTAAAAAGAGAAAATGCATGAGCCCCATTGCCCACTCTACAGTCATCCATTACCAAAAGACCCCATTGAAAGCTAACTAACAGGTCATAGTTGGAGGGCCTGACAGGCCTGCTTCTGGAAAACCTTCTGTTTCCAAACACCACATCCCTGCCATTCCCAACTCAAAATATGGCAAGTTTGTAGAACTGACATTGAAGGCTGAGATGAAGAAGAAAGGCTTAGGGATACATTTCTCACTTACAACACTGGGCGGCAGCAGTGGGCAACAGCTTCCTTGGTTCCTCTTCTTGAACAGAATACTAGAAGAAAAGAAATTATATTATATATGTGTGTGTATATATGCATATATACACATACATATGTATTACACACACTCATATAACAAGAGGTCCTAGTCAAAGAAAAAAGAAAAAAAATCATTGCCCTTATAAAAAATGTCTAACTTTTTATTGAACAGAAACAGACATGCTGCTCCTCTCTCCCTCTGCGATCCTGACATAGAAATGAGACAGACTAAAGCTGAGTAGCCATGAGGCTGTTCTGACCAAAGGCACCCAGGCCACCTCCCAGTTCTAGCCCGCAGTAATGAGAAGCCTTACATAATTGATTCCCTGTGGCTAGTGTAGACAATTTCACCTTTGGAGTGATGTCGATGAAAACCTCTCTTGAGGCTGTTTCATCTTAAAAAAAAGTAGTAGTCTTTCTCCCTCACAAGATAACATGAAAAGTAAATAAAATGACCTATTTAAGGGCGTATCACAGTATCCTTTTATCCATCACATTTTCCTTTCCTACTTCCTGCTTCTACTCTATCCTCTCCAGTTCTCCCCACCAAAAAAGCAAAGACAGGCATATTGAAGCCATAAGAAAATGTCAGAATCAAGTGCAAGTCTTGAAGAAGAGCAGGATGTGGAAAGACAAAACAACAAGCAAAAGGCGGGAGAAAAGTATTGGAGATCTGTGGACAAGGGAATCTAGTGGGACTCACTTGGCTCAGAGCCCACTGGAAAAAGATGAGGACAGGACTTGACCCGGTGATTTGCAACTGAGACTGTCACTTATTTGAGATCCTAAGCAAGTCGGTGCCTCTCTCAAATGACCAACAAATGGACAAATAAATGGCACAAATGTTTACTGAGTGCCTGCTTGGTTCCACTAGATTCCCATTTTTTAACAGCCAACATGTCCACAAGTGAGCAGCCTTGCTGCCTTTCTCCTCTACCACTAAAAACAAACCCCCCCCCAAAAAAAATTATGTATCCTTCTCTATTCCCCATGCCTGATGCCCAGGCTGAGTTGACTGTGCTGTCTTCTCTACACCAGACTCCTGTGTGAAGATGACAAGTTACAACAGCAGGACCAAGCAATGTGACAGTCTCAACAGTCCTAAGAAGAGCACACAAATAAGGACACATATCCAAAAACTCTGGAAAGGAGTGTAAGAAATGCCTTCTGCTCATTTATTGGGGGGCGGGGGGGTAGAGGGGGAAAGTTCTTTGATATAAGAACCCTTCCCAATAGTCTAGAACTAGATTGTCTACCACCAATTCAGCCACTTTGGGAACACTGGAGGAATAAGAAGAGTGGGGGAGAACTAATTAATTCTCAGGTGGAAAAAAAAAGTAACTTTTCTTTAATGCAATTTAAATTCTTTCATTCTTTAGGTAGCCAACACTCTCTTGGACCTCTAATTCCCCTCCTGGACAAAGTACAAATATACCAGATAGATTCCAGTCGCACTATGTAACAAGTCCATTTGTACCTCGTTGTCAGTCCCCAAGGCATTGATTTGCTCCAGTTTGTAAGTCCAATATCTAGCTTCCTCTTCTGGGATATCTAGAACAAAAGAGATGACAAGGACCACATGAGCAGGTAATATTTTAATCACCAGCAGATGATCCTGTAGTTGGTAAAAAGAACAAAGTTAAGAGAATAGGTTAATTTTCCTAGTGGTTTGGTTGCCACATTATCTCGAATCTTTCCAAAAAAACAAACTATTATTCCCACTTTTCTATTTTGCAAATGAGGAAACTGAAGCTCACAGAGGGTTAAATAATCTGGCCAAGGTCACTCAGCTCCTAAAGAGACAAACCAGCATTCAAACCATAGCCAGTATGATTCAAAAAGTTCATAGGTGCGTTACAGCCATGCTACAGAAGAACATCATGCTTGGTAAAGTAGAGGAACAGCCAAAGAAAAGAAAGGTCCCCAGTTGCTGCAAACACAGACTCGAATATAAGAACAGTTGCGGCGAAGACACAGGACCGGGTCGTGTTTCACTCTGATATCATTCTGAGTCGGAACCAACTCAAAGGCCCCTGACAACAACAACATAACCTTACTCACTACATGACCTTGTGTCCCAGTTTCCTCATGTTTAGAATGGAAATAGTTGGGTCCATTTCAAAAGACTGAAATGAGGAATGAGTGAGAAAACACGCTTAAATATTTAATGACGTGGCCATTGGCACACAGTAGCTACTCACTAAATTTTAGATCTATCACTACTGAAAATGCTATCTGAGTGCAACCACTGAAACATTTATTTTTGTTTATTTTTTGTGTGCATCACTGCCCTCTGGTGGGAGTGGGAGGCCCAGCCTTGCTCCTGGAGAGCTGTTGCTGGATTTGAACCGCCAACCCTGTGGGCCGCAGTCCCGCACTCAACCACTACGCCACGGGGGCTCAGCCTGAAACATTTATTCTATAACCATGAAAATATTTAGTACATAAAGACCTAAAAATGTACGCAGAGTGCACTGAATAGTAGAAAAAATGAAAAAATATAAACCTACTGTTGATTCCCACTCATAGCCCTTCTGTAAGACAGAGTAGAACCGCTCCTCAGAGTTTCTGACACTGGGAATGTCGACGAGGGCAGAACCTCATCCTTGTCCCGTGGAGTGGCATCTGAACCACAAACCTTGTCGTTCAGCAACACAACTCTTAACCAGCACTACCAGGGCTCCTCAAAGAAATATACTAAGATATAAAAATCATTCCTTTTCTCCAGCTAGCGAGATAATAATTTTATATTTCTTTTGCTTGCTTACATTTTCTAAAGTTACAAATAGAATGCTTTAAAAAATTCATTGAAAAGTGAAACAGAACTTTTCCACATACTTTTTGAAGGCTCCTCAAGTTAAAAAAAAAAAGGTGTCATCATTTTTAATGGTGATAATTTAATATTTTCATAGGTTTCTGAATTATCCAAAAGGAAACTCCTTTGCCAAAATGTGTTTTGTTGCCAAACAAAATGTGGCATGCTGTAATAAAAAATTCTCCCTTGAGAAAGGACCCCTGTTTTGTTTCTAAGGACTATATTCCAAGTGTGGTTATTAAGCACACACACATGACTCACATCAACGAAAAACTAACTTCACTGAGGTTTTGCCTGAGTATTTGAAAAACATTAAGCATCTATTATGTGCCAAGCAAAATACTAGAGATTCCAAAATAAACTGTCCAAGTGTCCTCAGGAAACTCAAATCTGAGATAGAAATGTACACTGCTACCCATGACACAATATAACTGCTACTGCACTGAAGTAGAAAAATGTTTGTTTAAAAAGTAATGAGCCATTCATTAGGACAGTATGCAATAACTAAAAATCTGGAAATAACTTACATGTCTGTCAATAAAAAAAATTACTTTGATAAATTATAGGACCGGCAGTTCTTCGTCAGAGATAGAATTCAAAGTGCAACATGGGGCAATGCCCAAAACACATTGCTGCTGTTCGGTTTTGATTCATAGCCACCCTATGTACAAGAGAATGAAACACTGCCTTCTTCTGCATGATTCTCACAATGGTAGTTATATGTGGGCCTGTTGCTGCGCCCACCATGTCACTCCAAGCTTGGTGAAGATGTATCTCTTTAGTGCTGGCCCTTTACCTTACCAAGCACAATGACCTCTTCCAGGTTCTAGTAGTGTTTGGTAGTGTGTCCACACTACAGTGTAACGGACAGTCTTGCCATCCTCGCTTCTAAGAAGCATTCGGGCTACATTTCTTTCAACACTGATTTCTTTGTCTTCAGGCAGACCACAGTATTTTTAGTATTCTGCACCAACACCCTAATTCAAATGCATCGATTTTTCTTTGGCCTTTCTTATTCATTGTCCAAGATCTTTATATGTAATATAATTTATAAAAATAGTGCATATCATAACATATGTAGTATATAGAATAAGACTAATTTTACCAAAGTAAATTTCTGGAAAATTTACAAATCAAGACACAGGAAAGTTCATAGTGGTTTTGCCTTTGGAAAAAGGGTTAAAGGAAGGAGAGAAACTTTTAACTTTTTGTTTTGTGGCATCACTGCCCTGGTGGGAGTAGGAAGCTCAGCTTTTCTCCTGGATAGCTGCTGCTGGATTTGAAATGTCAACCCTTTGGGCTGCAGTCCCACACACAACCACTATGCCACCAGGGCTCAGCCCAACTTTTAACTTTTTATTAACATATATTTCCATACTATTTGAATTTTTACCATAACTATTATCTTTGTAATGTTTTAAAGTTACTCTTACATTACTATTCTATTTATCATTGCTTCTTTGATGTTTAAATTGCCAAATCATAAGATAAAGACTTCAAGAAAACAAATATTATAACACTTTAGTAAAATTAAATCACTGATGTTCTCTGACAAGCAAACATTTTCATAAATTATAATATGTAGTCCTAAGGACATTAAATGAGTTAAATAAAGTGGCTTCAGTATAGAATCTTTAACCACTTCTAACAAAAGTTACCAAACATTCTAGAGTTCACTTTGAACCAAGTCCAGGGTTAGGCACTATGGGGAATAGAGTGGACAAAGACAGAGATCCTCAAAAGAGATGGCCAAGGAACAAAATAAACATTAGTGAAACAGATTATTTTAAACAGGATGGTGAAAAGGATTCTATTTTTTAAAAGGAAAAGAAAAAAGCCTAATTAAATAGACTCACCAAAAGGCAACTCAAACCTTGTATCAAGCAGAATTTTATGGGGAGTTGGGTTTTTAGTTCCACAGATCTCATCATCTTTCATTAATGTCTCTGCTTCCAAAGTAGACCACTCCCCAGGCCCTTCCTAGAAAACAGAGATCTAGGATTAAACTTTCGTTTTTCAACTCCTGGCCTAAAAGTAGGTGCTTTTCTCTGAGGTTCCTTGTTAGAGGAGGGCCTTCCATGTCCTGACGAGGCAAACACACCACTGTCACCAGCTGACTCACCCCTCACACATTTCTCCCTCTGGTGGGGAGAGCAGCTTTCAGAGTGCTCATCTTTGCAGGCCCACTGTACTGAGACTATCCAAAGCACCAAACTCAAAAAACTAAGCACCTCCATACATCAGTTTAATATGCACAATCCTTATTTATTGTGTCACTTAATTGCCAGTTCTTCTAAAAGGTAAAGAGCTGCCAAAATTACTGGTTATGTAGAACTAAACGGGGTCCTCGATAGCCATCTGTCTCAGGGAGCAGAATTAGCTGGAACTAAAAGGAATAAAGAAAATGGAATCAAGAATAAAGAAAATTCAATCTTAATCTACATGGAAGTTGAAAAGTCATACAGCAGATTCTGTCTGTATTCAAAGTTGCTGTGTCCTGATGTCGATTCTGATCCACAGTCACCCTGCACGGCAGAGGAGAGTGCCCCGTCAACTGTCCTCTTTACAGGGGCGGGTCTCCAGCTCTTTCCTGCCACAGAGCTGTGGGTGGGCTTGAACAGCCAACGTGTCAATTACTAACCAAGTGTTTAACCATTTATGCCACCAGGGCAAAATTTGGGAAATGGAACTGGGCATTGATTTCTGGAAATAATCTATAGAGAGAGGATGTTGACACCGAGTACCAAGTCTGGATGAAGGCCTAAATCCAGTCCCCTGCGAACTGACGAGTCAGGGAAACAAAGCTGGGAACAAAACCCGGTGTGCTGGCTAAGGAAGTCTGATGGAATTTCCCCCTCCCCAGGGCAGTGAAACACATATGGGGTATCTCTCTCTCTCTCTCTCTCTCTCTCTCTCTCTCACACACACACACACACACACACACACACACACACACACACGGGACAATCTACTTAATTAGACTGAAGAGGTGCTCTGATTCCTCTGTGCCTCAGCCACAGGCTAAGGTGACCTGACTTGAACAGCATTCCTTGAAACTCTGGGTGAGGACTGGGCTGGCTACACTCCCTCTAGAAAGGACACAGAACAGCTGAGATGCGAATCAAGATGAGCTGGAGTAGAAGTCGGATGGGCTAGGCAGGGCTAAAACCATGCCTCCAAACAGGAAACGTACAGACTGACCTCATCTGACTGGCGAATAGTCTTCAGGGCGATCCACACGGTCCCCACCATGGTGTCCCAGATCAGTCCTTTGTTCCATACCTCCACACTTAGACCCAGGTCCAGGCGACTAATCTCACTAAGGAAAGAAGAAAATCTTTTGAAGACAATCAGATAATATGAAAGAAGCAGCTATATTTTCTGTTTTGCGAAACCTTGAATACTGTCTCACCAGGATCTTGTCATCAAGGAAAATAAAAATGTCCCAGAAGGCTGCAACTTTGAAGTTCCTAGAAACCTATATAAAGCACCCACTAAAAATTGCCTTTGTAGTGGGGGGGTACAGATTGGGGACCCAAAGCCCTTCTGTAAGTAATGGAACATCCCCTTACAAAAGGGCCGCACAGGGAAATCATGAGCCAGTCAGGGTACAGTGTAACAATGATGAAATATACAACTTTCCTCTAGTTCTTCAATGCTTTCTCCCCCCACTATCATGATCCCAATTCTACCTTACAAATCTAGCTAGACCAGAGGATGTACACTGCTACAGAAAGGAACCAGGAACACAGGGAATCCAGGACAGATGATCCCTTCAGGACCAGTGGTGAGAGTGGAGGTATCAGGAGGATGGAGGGAAGGTGGGGTAGAAAGGGGGAACTGATCATAAGGATCTACATACAACCTCCTCCCTGGGGTATGGACAACAGGGAAGTGGGTGAAGGGAGACATCAGACAGTGTAAGGTATGACAAAATCACAATAATTTATAAATTATCAATGGTTCATGAAGAGAGGGAAGTGGGGAGGTAATGAGGGGGGAAAATGAGGAGCTGATACCAAGGGCTTCAGTAGAAAGCAAATATTTTGAGAATGATGATGGCAACAAATGTATAAATGAGCTTTGCATTCAATGAACGGATGTATGCAATGTGATAAGAGCTGTATGAGCCCACAATAAAATGATCTGCATAAATAAATAAATAATTCCTTTGTCAGTCTGGTCTCTCCTTCCTCTTCGGAGATACAACCATGGTTATCCTAATGCAGTATCACAAGGAGTGAAGTCAGGCAAATCAAGCCTGGCAGTAATGAGTATTTCTGTCAGGCTTGCCTGTCTAAAATCTGAACTCTTCAAGAACCGTTTTCTATGCTTCGATGCTAATAGTGTTACAGCCCCAACCTTTCTCTATTGACTGTCTATAAGAAATACTTGGGAAATGATTAGTTCTAGTCATAAGATTTATGAAAGGGAATTCAAGCAAAATAAATGGGTCTTGGAGCCCATATAATTTTGCGGGAACATACTGTCAGAGCTGGGTGAGAGACACTGGGAAATATGTGCAGTTGACACCACACGGGCCCTGGAAGGCTCATTAGTCATTATCAGTTGAAGCAGGCACTATCACCCAGGACAAAATAAGTATCACAGCCTAGCGATAAGCACAAAGGTTATTTATTGCAACTATAAGCAAATTATTCTCTTCATGATATAATCATAACGGAAACAAATGATTGATTTGAAGTCATCCCATAAGGAGCCAGATAACCACTTAGCAAAACCAGTATCACATAAGGCACAAGACCTGTTTGGCAGGATTAAAGCAGATATTATATCTTTTACTTTTCTATTTTAATGTCATTTATTGGGGGTTCCTCTTACAGCTCTTTTTTTTTCTCTTATAGCCCTTATAACAATCCACATATCAATTGTATCAAGTACATTTGTACATATGTTGCCATCATCATTTCCAAAACATTTTCTCTCAACTTGGCCCTTGGTATCGAGCACCTCATTTTTTTCCCTCCCTCTCCCACCCTCATGAACCTTTGATAATTTAGAAAATATTTTAATTTTCATATTTTACACCATCCACTGTCTCCCTTCACCCACGTTTCTGTTGTTTATCTCCACCCCCGCTTCCAAGGGTGCTGTACATCAATCATTGCAATCAGTTCCCTCTTCCTCTCTTTACCTTCCCCCAACTTTCCCCCACCCTCGTGGTATTACTACTCTCCTCATTGGTCCTGAGGGATTTATCTGTCCTGGATTCTATATGTGGAGAGCGCTTATCTGTACCCGTGTCTAGCTAGATGTGTAAGGGAGAACTGGAGTCATGATAGTGGGGGGGAGGAAGCTAGAAGAATGCTGTATGTTTTGTTTTTGTTTTTACTTTCCAATGATTTTATTGGGGGCTCTTAGAGCTCTTATAACATTCAATACAACATTTGTATGAAACATATTTGGACACATGCTGCCATATTCACTTCCAAATATTTTCTACTTGAGCCCTTGGTATAAGTTCCTCTTTCCCCCTCCTTTTTTTTTTTATAAATCATTTTATTGAGGGCCCATCATAATCAATACATACATCAATTGTATGCAGACCACATTTGCACACTTGTTGTCATCATCACTCTCAAAACGTCCTTCCCCCACTTAGGCCTCCAGTTTCAGCTCCCCATAGTTCCCCTCTATTTCCACTTTTCTAAAGCAGAAAATATCTTTTAAAAATTCGAAAGGCTGCCCTCCCCCACACACACAAAACATTCGAAAGGCTTTCAAGATAGAACCTACAACCACAACAGACTAATTTTGTGTCTAAGAAACTAATCTTGGGCTGAGCCCCGGTGGCGTAGTGGTTGTGCATGAGACTGCAGCCCACTGGGATGGAAGTTCAATTCCAGCTCCATGGAGCAAAGTCTGGACCTCCTACTCCCACCACCAGAGGGCAGGGATGTCCAAACAAACAAACAAACAAACAACAACAAAAAAAGAAACTAACATTGTTTTCTCATTTTTATTAATTAAGTGTACAACATTTTTCTTTATAAGACAAAAACATGATGAGCACAGTCTTATTTTCTAAAGCAGATGACTTAGGTACATACACTCTCAGTCACCCACAACCACTCTCCTTCACGGAATCTGCTGAGAATTGAAGAAAATGAAGTTATTAAATATAATATTTTATTAAAATATCAGACTAAATGTGTTATACTATATTCTGATTCTGGTCACTGGGAAATATTACTACAGAGTATTTCTCAACTACATAAATTGAGAGTTTACTTGTCTTCATGATTCATTTCTAAGACTGGATTACAAAGCCACGAGAAAACGAAATTTCGCCTGCCACACCCTTTATTTGTTCATGTACCCCTGTGATTTTCAAAAAGGAGATTTAACCATGCTAACATAGCCAAGAAATCTTATACATACACAAAATCAGGCGCTTCTAAGGGTCGGGCCATCATGACCACCTGGGAAAGACTATGGAACGTGTTGGCATGCTGCGACAGCAGAGTACTTACAACATGAAATCTTGTTCCCAGCATGGCTCATCCCCTCGAACGGCCACAGTTGTGCTCTTCACATTCTGCACTTTCAGGGTCACATAAGTATTAAATTTATCTTTTGGAAAATGCAAAACAAAGATTGAGTATTAGTGCTGAGGTTGTTACCCAAATCTCACAAAGTCCTCAGAATGAAGTGGTCTCTAAAAGAAAGTTATACAAGTAGAAGGTGAAAAAAGAAAATATATACTGTATAGTACAGTATCATTCTAGGCATCATAGAATTGTAAAAATATATGGACTATATATTTATATGTAACATAATAAAATATATAATACATATAATATAATACATATAATAAAATATATCCTCTAAGGCAATCGAATACAATATTTTTCAAATTACTTTAAGAATTATATATTCTATTTGACCTAGTGGATATACATACCCCCTTACAAACATGAGCATAAACTAAAGCAAAAATTTCCTGATACAACACAGGCAAGACAGTGATTGATAGTTCTTATTCTAACCGATATATAACTGAGACCTCCTCAAAGTGAAATAGCTATGTCCATCAAAAGACTTTACGAAACAGTAAAAAGAAAACCTACAGACTGGGGGGCAAATTCTGGCAATGACATACCAAACAAGGGTCTGATGTCTAAAGGGCCTGATGTATAGAAAACTCTAGTATTGCAACAACAAAAGGACAAGCTCTGTGATTTTAAAATGAGTAAAGGGCATGAACACACACGTCACCAAAAATGACATTCAGATAACTAACAAACACATCGGGCTGAGCCCCGGTGGCGTAGTGGTTGTGTGTGGGACTGCGGCCCACTGGGTTGGAGGTTCGATTCAAGCTCCACGGAGCAAAGGCTGGGCCTCCTACTCCCACCACCTGAGGGCAGTGATGCCCCCCCCCAAAAAAAAACAAAAACAAAAACAAACACATCAAAAGATGCTTGTGATAATTATCCAGTACAAAAATGTAAGTCAAAACTACCATCTCACCCTGCTAATAATGACACTGATCCCAAAAAATGAACTGATGAGGTCGTGGGGAGGTTGGTGCTGATGGTACCATAAAATGGTCTATCATTATGGAAAGTGGCATGGCACTTGCTTAAAAACTAGAAGCAGAAATATCATACACTCCAGCTATTCCATTCCTGGGTATATAGCCCATAGAAACAAAAACTGCGGCTCAACTAGACATTTGGATACCCATGCTCATTACAGCATTAGTCATGGTGGTGAAGAGAAGGAAATAGCTAGTAGAGATGTGTTCATTCTGGTATAGGGAAAGACAATGCACAAAATGAAGGAAGTGAGCACAGCAGGACCCCAAGTGGCAATGGAAGACACACAAAAATAAAGGGTGGTGGTAAATACTATAACATACAGAACCTGGTGAAAAATAATAATAAGTAAAAACATACACAACCCTGCAATAACAAACAATATTTGGTAGAAGATAGCTAAGTAGATATGTGTATAAAACATCTGTGGAAGGTTGTACATGATGGCATCTAAATTGTGGATTTTTCTATATGCATATTTATACATGTTACATGCATGTTCATACATGCAGTAGAACATATGGGGGCACTGCTAAGGAAACTCCTTAAGACTTAATCAACTAACTCATGGGGCAAAGCTACTGAGTTTGAAGGTAAAGGACCATCGTCTCAGAGGACATCTAGATCAATTGGTAAAAGAGAGTACATTAAAACAATGCTGTGCTGCTAGTGTGGTGAGTATTAGCTGAGAACTTACAAGCTAGCAAGCGGTAATCTATGGTACAACTACTGGTCTCTTTCTGCCTGGGGAAAAAGAGAGTGAAAAAAAAAAAGATTCAAGGAAGTAATTAAAGAACTGATGGCCCCTATCAGCCACTGCCTCCTTTAGATAGGAAGCAAAGAACTAGATGGTGCTCATCCATGGCTGCAACCAACTATTCTGGCCTAGGACACAATTGGAAGTCTTGGTTAGAATGAGAAAGACGTACAGAACAAAACTTAAAATGTATTGAAAAGACCAAACTTACTGATCAGAAAGACTACAGACACCCTGGGGCTACTGCTCTGACTCACCCCTTTAGTGGAGCGAAAGCTACGACAGGAGACCACTTCTCAACCAAAGAACAGACTGGTCTATCGAATACACAATAACATCTATGAGGAATGTACTCCTTACAACAATCGATGACTTAAGACCGAAAGAGCAACGTCTACCCCAATATAAAGATGAAAGGCAGAGGGGGACAGAGAACACTGACAGCCAGAAGAAATGGGTAACCCAGGGAAGAAATGAGGAAAGTGCTCATAGATTACAGAGAGCACGACCTATGTCACAGAACAACTTGGGTATAGATTATTGAATAGGACACTAATTTACTATGTAAACTTACACCGAATGTATAATAAAGTGTACGAAAAAGATATGTGGCATAATCTATCATTTATACATACATATAAACAGAAAAAAAGTCTAAAAAGATACTTAAGAGCTTCTCAATAATTACTTTGAAGAAATGGAATTGAGTTGGCCAAGAATTAAAATTCTTAACTTTTATACTATGTACCTGTCCATGATTTAATGTTGTCCAACAGCAATGACTCTTTTATAATAAAAAAACTGATAATTGAATTGATTTGATGAATTGATTTAATGGGTAAAGCTAATACTCTTCATTAATAATTTAAATAAAATCAATAAAATTTTGGAAGATTGTTTTAAATCACAGCAAGTTGGAGGGTACGGGTATAAGAGCAGAAGGTTGGTCTTACCTGGTGAACCCTGGAATTTGGCTCTTTTAACTGCAAAGGAAATGAAAAAAAAGGACACCATGAAGAATGCTTGCAAATTCATTACTTAATCAACTTTTCTTGAGCACCTACTATGTGCCAGGGTTAGCATTTAGGATACAATTTTTAAATCTAGACCTTCATGGCCCAAAAAAAGCTGGGACTTGCAATGAAAGCTCAAAAGGCAGAAAACTGGAAGGGTTCTGAAAAGTCATGCAATCTAATCTCACACACCACACAACAATCGGCCTCCTGAAGAGGACTCATATTATGAGTTAAACTGCACCTGTGGCGGGCAACCAACCAGTTCCATATTTGATCTCTTGCTAAGGGTTCAAGTTACAAGTGTTTTTTACTGGAAACTTTAGAAAATCCCTCCATTTCATTCATGCCAAAAGAAGAGCATGGTGGACTGGATTTAGACAAAAGTTTTAAAATAAGAGTGAGCATCAACTCCTTTTTGGAAAAGAATCAGCAGGTATTCAGAGGGCTCCTGGCTACATGATCATAAGCGCACTATTGTTTCCAGAGAGGCAGTGGGTGGTAAGCTGTGTAGGCAGGCATCACACACAGGGGACTATGTATTTTCCGGACCATAAGACGCCCCTGACCATAAGACGCACCCAGTTTTCAGAGCAGGAAAACAAGAAAAAAAATACTCTGAACCTAAAAATTGTACCAGAATACTAAGATATTTATTAAAGTAAAGCAAAATACGGTGATACTTAACAGTGTCAACTCAACAGTGGTGTGAAGAACCATCCTCACTTTCATTAACAAATGAGGGGAGGCTGCGCTGTGTTAATCATGTGGCCTGACTGACATGGAGACTCCAAGAGGTGGGACTTCCCCAGAACACACAACAAACATGCAAACAGCAGCAGGCATGGGGTCATAAACAAAGGTTCTTAGGTACCATAACTTTGGACCATAAAGTGCACCCTTGTTCGTCCCCCACTTTCTTTGGGGGGGGGAGTTAGTGCATCTTATGGTCCAACAAATATGGAAGCTCTTGGGGAAGTGCTTAAGTCAAAGATCACATATCCAGGAAAACAATTAAATTTCAGAAAGCATCAAATAAGCTTTGGTAAAGATTAGGATTAAGGGTAGGAAATATTTGGAAATGAATTTGGCAACATGTGTACAAATATGCTTGATATAAATGATGTATTGAATGTTATAAGAGCTATAAGAGCCCCCAATAAAATCATTGGGGAAAAAAAGATTAGGATTAAGATAAATACACACACACACACACACACACACTCTGAACCCACTGCTAGGGAGTCAAGGCCCATAGGAACCCTGTAGGTCCGTGGTTCTCCACCTTCCTAAAACCGCGACCTTCTAACACAGTTCCTTGTGGTGTGGTAACCCCCGTCCATCAAATTGCTTTCATTGCTACTTCATAACTGTCATTTTGCTACTGTTATGAATTGAGCGGCCCCAGTGGAAGGGTTGCTCGACCCCTCCAAAGGAGTCATGACCCACAGGTTGAGAAGGGCTGCTATACGACAGGGTAGCACTTCCCCTGTGTCTTTCCAAAACGAACTTTCTAAAAAAGCCATTTTACTGGGAGCTTTGACAGAGAGAACATTTCACCGGACTACCACTCTTTATAGAAGTAGATGCCCCGTCTGTCACTTACCTGTAGAGCGACTGGTGGTTTCAAACTGCTGGCCTTGCAGTTAACCGCCCAACTCACACCCACTAAGCGAAAGGGTGCACAGGTGGAGGATAAAAAAAGATGCAAGGAAGTGACAAGGCACAAAGCCTAGAAAGAATGCTTAGGGGTACAGATTTGCCATTCTCCAATTTGCACAACAACTACAATTTCATCATGGTAAACATCAAAACTCTGCTTATTGCTTCCAAGAGAAGGGTCATTCAGTACTTTTCACAGGGCCCTCTCTATTTTCAGGCAGCATTTACTGTTAAAATATATTTCTTATTGAATCCAAGAAGGCCTCATACTCACCTGCCTCTTATAGTATCATGCAGTTCAAATCCTATTCTCAATCATTCTTATTTATAAAAGTATAGAAAAGTCACCCTTTCTCCCAGTATGGCCTGACTAAGGTGATCTTTACAAGATTACTAGGTTTTGCAATTACTACCTGATCAATAAATATAATTTTGCTACTATACTAGTCAAAATAGAATTAGAGCAACTGCTATTTCTTTTAAAGTTTTTTTTAACATACTAAGATACTAAATTAAAGTTTATCGTACATCGAAACCACCTGGGGGGTTATTAGAACACAGATTGCTTGACCCGACCTCCAGTGTATATATTCAATGAAGCAAAGTAAGGCCTGGGAATCTGTATTTCTCATGAGTTCCCTGAGGATACTACTAGCATGAATGGGTAAAAGTCAGAGCATATTTCCAAGGTCTGTGGCTAGTGTGGCCATCTGATCCCCAACTACACGCAAGAGCAACTTGGAGAGACTTTGACAATGCGGGTCCCATGTATCTGCAGCTGCCACTCGCCTTTCCTATAAAATTTTCCAGGACCTGGACAAGGAAGCCTCCTACCTAAATCCAGTTTTCCATCAGTGTCCATGTCGAACTGTGACTAGTCAAACAGCCTTGAAATGTGAGGAAACACAAAAGTTCTAGAGGGTTGAGGATTGAAGCACTATGGGAAGAAAGAACTTCAAGCAGGCCGCTGTGCATGCAGCACAAAATTTTTAAATATACTTAACTTAAATAATAAGTAAAAAGGCTTGTGGGGGAGGGGATTGGTAAAAGTCAGGGATATTGATGAGCTCACAACAGTGCACAGGACAGCTCCCCAAAATGTCAGCCATGCTGCCTATGAAATGATGGTATAAATTTTGGAACCCAAAAAGATACAAGCGAGGGGAAATACAAGGAGCTAGCACCCATGGCTTAAGTAGAAAGAATATGTTTGGAGAATGGGGATGTCAGCAAATGTCCAAATGTGCTTGGCATACATATCGATTGTGATAAGAGTTGTATGAGTCCCCAATAAAATGATTTTTTTAAAAGGGGGGAAAAAAAGATGCAAGCATGAAATAATGAAGAAAAAAGGAAGTCATGAAGAAACGACTCCCTGGAGAAGTCAGGTCTTTTAACATAAGCCCTGCAAAGAACACCAGGAACATACATCTTAAAATAAGCAATCCTTTGAGATCAGAAGGATAGCATTCTACTGAGGATGGAAGTCCAGGATGAGGGAAGGAAAAGTGGAAACAGGAAACACAGGGAAGAGGCCGGGGAAGTGATCCTGATGGAGACGGTGATCAGTGACATGAGACAAGTGTATGAATTGTTGGAACAGAAAATTGACGTGTCCACAAAAGAAAATATAGAAACGAGAACAAAACTGGCAGTTGAACCTTTGTCCTCGGTCAAGGATCTAAATATTCTTTGGGGAATCTGTCAAGCTCAGGAGCAATGACCCCTGGCATCAAGGGTTTCTGAACAAATGACTCAGACTATCTGATGCTGAGATTCAGTCGACAAGCTTCCCAGCACTCTTTATTTTCCCCCAACATTCTTTTAGTCTCTAGTTGTCTACAGAGAGAGAGAGAGAGAGAGAGAGAACCATGACCAAATAATGGATTCAAATCTAACAATTGTAAGGATGGCAATAGGACCGGGTAGTGTTTTGTTCTGTAGTCCATAGGGTCCCCATGAGCCGGAATGAACTCCACATCACCTAACAATGGCTGTCTGCACAAACCAAAACTTTCCATAGGAAAGCTCTCATCAGATCAGCCTGTACACCAACTAAAGCAAAAGCAAGTCAACTCACCGCCATTGGCCAAGTCTGTCTCCTAGGGGCCCCATAGCAACACTTTAGGACAGAGGGGAACTGCTCTCTAGTGTTTAAGAGGCTGTAGGAGCAGAAAGTCTCATATTCGACCTTGAACCTAGCAGCCAGACCTCACCAGGGCTTCTTGCACGCCCCTCTCTTTCTCATTCCTGACATTTTTCTAAGAGATTTAGACCTATCATCAAATAAATTTTGAAACTACAAAATAATAATAACAATAACAACAACAATCTTTCAACTGACAATTATATGCTGGTTTTTGCCATTTCTTGAAATATTTTGTTTTCACTGCTAAGCTTTCTAGGGCATAGCTCAGGCGGTAGTACCATTGTTGGGTAACATCAAGTCGATTCTGTCCCACAGCAACATGTGTGGCCACGTAGAATGTTCACATGGGCTTTCCTAACGGTAACTTTATGGGGCAGGTCACTGGGTCTTTCTCCTGTGCAACGCTGGTGGGTTAGAATCACTAACCTCCCGGTGAGCAACCTGGTGCTCTGCTGTGGCACATCCGTGGCTACAGGCTATGCTTTACCAACTTGGGTAAGCCTTTTGGCTCTCAGCAAGAGAAATCATTCCGTTCCAGAGAAAACTTAGTGAGAAAAAGGCCCTAACTCATAATTCAGAGAACAGAAATGCAAAATACTTATTCCAGCCTCCCTTGCAGCTAAGGCATGAGCTCATTACCTCAGTCCTTCTAATCAAACATACCAGAGCTAGCCTTCAAATCAAGAACTAGTGACCCAAAGAAGCAAAAGGATAGCTGACACCCTGTGAAGGGTGCACAGATGCAGTGAGATCAAGTTCCTGGTGCAGCAGGGTACAAACTGCAGCAAGCAGTCCTTGGCAGCTGTGACAGCAGTTTCCTCACCAGACCAGTTTTACAACATGACACTGGGTATAGTTTCAGGCTATATAGATCTAATGCTATAGGTTGCTCAATATCTTTTGAAATCAGCTAGAATTTTGGTTGCTTGTAACTAATCATATATATATATATATATATATGTGTGTGTGTGTATATATATGCAACAAGAAAGGTAAGGGAGACAGAGAAAAGATAACCGTCCAAAGAAAAGAGTTACTTCTATAATTCAGTGTGGACCTGGTAAAGAAAATAGAATGGTCAGATAAGATACACCACAGAAAAGAGAAAGATGAACAAGACTGGGATAATAATTTAAAAGATTACGTCAGATGGAATTAGAGTTGAGACTAAACAATGGATATAACAGATTATCTGATAATGGCAACATGTTTATATATATATATGTATATGTATGCTTAAACATATAAACACATATTTCTGGTGGTCTTAGGAACAAGACACCACTCTTCTATCCATCACCAAGCTGGTCTTCCCACATGCAGATTCACCCACATGAGCACCCTGCATGAAGACTGTTACCCATGCTACACCATGCTTCCAGACAACATTTCATTTACTTATCATTTGAAATAAATATTTCATAATATGTAATTACATATTGCTTTTGTGATTAATCACTATGATTTAATTAAGTTCAATTTGTAACTATGAAAATACATCCTGCCCATCAGATATTTACATTGTGATTCATAATAGTAGCAAAATGACTATTATGAAGTAGCAACAAAAATAATTTTATGGTTGGGGGTCACCACAACATGAACTGTATTAAAGAGTCACAGGTGTAGGAAGGTTGACAACCACTACTCTAAAGCCTAGCCATTGGCAAGTAATTCTAACAATAACAGAAAAGATTCAACAAAGAATGGCTATAAAATATCTTCAGGGGGCTGAGCTCCAGTGGCGTAGTGGTTGTGTGCGGGACTGCGGCCCACTGGGATGGAGGTTCAATTCCAGCATTAGAGAGCAGTGATGCAAAAAAAAAAAAAAATCTTCAGGGGAGGAGGGACGTCAAAAAAAATCTTAAAGTAAGAAAGAAACAGCTGCCAAAATAATAAATTCAGTTGGCAAGGAAGCTATTAGCCTTAAGGTTACCTAGTTTCAAAATACTCCTCCTCATGCTCACTTTGGCAGCACATATACAAAATACGTTTCCTCCTCTGACAGATCAAGAGAAATAAGGAGACAGACCCTAGAGCCTACTGCAGAAGCTGAAAGAGCCAGAAAAGAGGACTGCTGACAATCACATGCTCCAACCTTAGATCTTAAGAGAGGAAAAAGAAATACAGGATAGGCTAGGGAAATTGGCATTGAAGTGAAAGTGCATGAATGTCCACAGCAAAGGAATTTCTAAGAACAAGAGCAAGCATGCAGTCAGTGGTGGTTAGAACACCATGAAGAGCTATTCCTGTACATGGAATTTAGAACATACCTTGTCTTGTTCTCTGACCAAGCCAGGAAAAGCTGTTTTAGGGGGTGGGGTTGGGGTTTGGGGGTGGGGGTGTGATGTCAATTTTCCTCATTAGCTCCAATATGTATATAGTACAATAACAAAAAAAACACTATAAAATAAAGCTAAAAAGGAAATTTGGTGGGAGGGGTTACAAATAGTAAAAACTAGAGTTCAGAGAGGTTCTGCGATTAAATAAGATTAAGAATCAGTTGATAATGTCACGTGGACAATAAATAATGAAGCGAGATAATTAACTCATATCTTCTGACACTAAATCTAGTTCCTTGTATCTCTCTTCCTCCCCCCACCCCACAGCTCCTTGTATTTTTATCAGAATGTCCAAAATCAGAACCTATGCAACAAGGAAGGTAAGGGAGACAGAGAAAAGTCAATCACCCAAAGAAATGAGCGACTTCTATAATCCAGTGTGGACCCGGTAAAGAAACTAGAATGTTCAGATAAAACACACCATAGAAAAGAGAAAGATGAACAAGAATGGGATAATAATTTAAAAGATTACATCAGATGGAACTAGAGTTGAGACTAAACAATAGATATAACATTACTTGAGGATGGCAACATATATACAAATATGCTTGATAACAATTGATGTATGGATTGTTGTAAGAGCTGTAAAAAATTCTAATAAAATGGCTATTTAAAACTTTTTAAAGAAACATAGCTTATCAAAGAGAAAAACCCAAAGGAACACCATGTGCAAAAGAACAGTGACTACACCTCAAAGAAACATTCCAAATAAACCACATTAGGTAAAGAAA
>PVJH01025871.1:0-30612 GCA_004026705.1 Nesogale talazaci | reverse complement strand
GCAAATTAAAGAGACGTCAGACAAGGCATGCTCGGGCTCACCTCTTTCTATGGAGACCGGAACCAGGGAAGGGGTTAAAGGGTCCTCTCACAGACTTACACCATCTCAGGGATGGGATCCATGGTAAGCTCATACAGAACAGGAAGGGATTGTATTAAATGAGTGCATGTAACAGAAAGGGGACGAACTAAAGGTATTCACGCAATGGGGGGGAGGGAGAGTTATAGAGATACATGTGACAAGAAGGTATATGCATAATCAGAGAGGCGGGTTCTAGAGTCAAGATGGCAGCCTAAACTTGGTCCTCTCTGAGCTGATGTAACCTTGGGTGTCTTTGAACTCTTCTCTAGGGGAATCATCTATGATCCTTATCCAAAGGGAGTGGGCCCTACTTAGGGGGTGGACAGATAGTCACGTCTGATTGTTTTTGATGGCAGACAACTTCGGGCATGTAGCCTTAAGCAGTTGACATTCAAGCATATATACTAGCAACCCTGTGCTTGTATGCACCTTCAGATTGGCATTATGCGGGGGGGGGGGGCACCATAGGGAATAACTCTTACTGAGGAGAATGTGACTGGAATGCATCTCCAACCCACAATCATGAAGTTCTCCCTCCAGAGGAGGGAGCCCCAGCCTCCCAGACTTCTTAACTTATGACAGTAGAGTTTGTCCGCATACACTCTCTTCCCGGTTCTGTTTTCCACAATGTATTAAATCTGGTTTTTGCTTACTAAGACAAAGCCAAGAGGCAGTCCCCTCCCCAAATGGAAGCCAAACAAAGGTGTTAAAGGCCAAGAAGGTTATAGTGAAAGGCATCCACGGCCACGCACAAAAATTCACACATCTCTCACCCACCTTTTGTGACCTACCACCCTGAGGCTAAGAAGGCAAGCCAACACCCTTGGAAGAGCGCTCCCACGAGAAGCCAGCTGGACCACTGTGGCATCATCAAGTTCCCTGACCACAGAGTCCCTGAAGATCACAGATAACAATACCCTGAAGTCCACTATGGATGTCAAGGCCATCAAGCACCAGATCAAACAGGCTGTGAAGAAGCTCTGTGAGATTGACACAGACAAGGTCAAGGCCTTGATGAGGCATGATGGCCATATGTTCCACCGATTCCTGACTGTGACGCTGTAGAGGTCAACAAGATCGGAATCATCTAAACCGAAGCCCACACATTCCTGACACGATCCCTGAGGACAAAATAAGTAAATGTGGTGAAGAAAGCTGACAATGGAGAGGGAGAGAGGGACCAGATCCCATGGTGGAGCACCAAGCCTCGAGGACAGCATACTGGTATGGAGCAGCAAACTAACAGAAAGGATAATGGGACCAGATCCAAGCAGAACTGTGCTGACCCCTCCCCAGAAGAATGTAAAACAGAGGAAAGTACTGGAGATATAGCCTGTGGAGAGTGGCAGGTCTGTCCAGAGCACATGGGTGTGAACTAAGAGGGAAAGAGAGAGAGAGGGGTCCTCATAATGGCCCACTAAACCCCAGGGACAACATCCCTGCTCAGAACAGCCAGTGCACAGAGAGGAGCATATGGCCGGCCCCACCATGAGACACAGCGTTTCCTCACTGAACCATAGCGCTATAGGAGACAGCCCTGGAGACACTGTGCTGGAAGTGTGCCCTGCCTGCCCCATGCACAGTGGGGTGTAACACCAAGAGAATGCAACAGGACAGCAAGGGGAGCAGCATAAGCAAGTCCCTGAGGAATCCTGAAAATAGACCTCTGACTCGGGGCACAGGACTTGGCACCTCATCAAACACGATTGGAAAACACTCATAAGGGTCAGCAGACAGACCTGGAACTATCTATCATGGGTTTTTTTAATTTGTTTGCTTGTTTTCTTTTGCTCTATGTCTATCTATATAAGATAGGCAGGAAAAACAATCCTGAGGAGAAAACAATGGGACAGGCAGTTCCGAGGGGACATGGAAGAGAAGGGAGATGGGAAGGAGGGATTGGGAAGCCAACAAATTTAGGGATAGAGAAATTACAAGACATCTAAAATTGATAGCAAGGAGGGCATATAATGCCTGTTGGGGTTGATCGAGTGCAATGTATCCAAGAGAAATTACTGAAAGCTGAATAGAGGGTGAGCATGATAGTGGGACAGGAGGAAGGTGAAAGGAAACAGGAAAGAAGTAGGAGACAAAATGATTTGCATTTCCCAGGGCTTTTCTGATCTGAAACTTTAATGAACATTAAGAAGTCAAAAAGTAATTCAAATAATAAAAGTATGATTTTGCACACAAAAAAGCTACTTATAGCTATAGGCATATATGTGTAAATATATTCATTTATAATGAAATTATAAATAGATAGGCCAATGTACATATATTTGTATGTAGGGTAGTTACATAATCTGGTGCCAACCTGATAAGAATGAAGGGGTGGAGTTTAGCCTGTCAATCAGGTCATTGCTGTACCAAAAAAGAAATGATTGACATTCAACCACTGCAAGAGTTTGCACATGATCAAGGACCAATGACACTGAAGGAAGCATGAATCCTAACAAACTGTGGGTCACCTTGTGAAGAATGGGAAGTCCAGACATTCCATTGTGCTCATATGGAACCTTCACAGACAGTCATACAAGCAAAACAAGAGAAGACTGCAGGGTTGGAAACCAGGGAAGGCAGGTGTTGAGGGTGGTATCCTTCACCATGTCTATTCAATTTGTATGCAAAGAAAGTAATCAGAGAAGCAAGACTCTAAGAAGAAGATGCAGCCTCAACATTGCAAGAAAGCTTATGAACAAAATTGCCTATGCAGATGGCTTGCTGAACCACTTGCTAATAAAGATCGAAGACTGTAACCTTCCGTATGGATTGCCATTTAAGGTAAAGAAAACAAAAATCCTCATAACTGCACCGATAGATAACATTGTGATAAGCACCGAAAATATTGAAATTGTCTAGGGTTCCATCTTACCTTAATCCACAACCAATACTCATGAAAGCAGCGGTCGAGAAATCAAATCATGTACTGCATTCACCAAATCTCCAGCACAAGCCCTATACAGTGGTGAAGAGCCAGGATGTCACTTTGAGGACTGAGGTATGCCTGATCCAAGCCTTGGCCTTTCAACCACCCCATTCACGTGGGCGCCCTGGTTCTTCATTAGGCTGTTAACAGCAAGGTCCACCATTCAAAACCACTAGGGGGGAAGGATGGGGCTTCTTACTCCTGTGAAGAGTTAGAGTCTCTGACACCCACAGGAGCAGTTCTCCTCTCTCCTGCACGGTTGCCGTCAGTCGGCATCAGCTCAATGGCAGTGAGTTTGACCTTGCTTTTTGTATGTCTGTATGCAAACGTCGGATGTTGAGTAAGGAAGACCTGAGGAGAGCGGGCCCATTTGAATTGTGATGCTGGGAGAGGATGGTGAAGTGTACCACAGACCTGCAGAAAAACAGCCACCTCTGTCTTGGAAGAAGTACAGCCAGAATGCTCCTAAAAAGCAAAGATGCTGAAGCTGTGTCCCATGTGTTTTGGACACGTTATCAGGAGAGACCAGTCCTTTGAAAAGGAAGCAATTTGACAACACCTAGCAGCACCCATGTTCCACAGAAGCTCCTGGGACTCAGAAGAAAGATGGTTACCCTCCATAGTAGAACTACAGATGAAGAGTAAAGATATGGACAACACCATTGAGTACTTCTGCATAATCAATGAAACACAAGTGAACATTTTTCTGATATTCTCGGTTTTCAGTCAGGGTCCAACCAAGGCCAACAGCTGTAATCTTGAAAATGTAAATTAAAACAAAGGGGTAGGCTGAGCCCCGGTGGCGTAGTGGTTGTGCGCGGGACTGCGGCCCACTGGGATGGAGGTTCGATTCCGGCTCCCAGGAGCAAAGGCTGGGCCTCCTACTCCCACCACCAGGGCAGTGATGCCTAAAAAAAAAATAATAATAAATTAAAAAAAAAGGGTACACTTAAAAAATTCAAATGGGGCCCCAAAAAATAATGTCCGGTGTTGGCAAGAATGTGAGGAGACAGATACACATGTGCTGGTGAGAGGATAAATTGGTAGAACACTTGCTAAGCAAAAATTAGCTAACAAAATTTAAAATGTGCCTGCCTGTTAAAACCAATAACTCCACTTCCATGTTCCCATCCAAGATACCAAGGCACTTCAAAGACTGTGTGGGAAATAGAATTGAGGGATAATGGAACTTTTCTATGACTTTTTTTTAACTTCCCTTGTTTGTATGAGAATATTCACTCCAACATCTGTTGCAGCAGGAAGAAGTTAGAAATAGTATAAACGGCCATCAAAAATCTAATGATTTTGAATGTGGCAGAGCATACAGGAGGCAAAGTTATGCAAACTTCTTAGGCATAACCAAGCACCCAAAGGGAATAAGTTACTTAGAGGGCACCAAGGTCATGTGGCATAAGGTAGTTCATGAAGACAACATTCTGCCTCCTACTGTCAAGAGTAGAGACCAGAGTCTTCAAAGCTCGTGAGCAGCCATCCTAAGATGCAAACTCTTGGTCTCTGTCCATTCAGAGGGACAAGAGTGATGGGAATCAAAGGACACCTGGAAGCCGCTAGTCCAATGAGGTCTACGACCTGGAGATGAGAAGAACTAGATGGTACCCAGCTACCACGACCAATTGCTCTGGAAAGAGTCCTATTAGAAGTCCTGGATATGCTGTTGCTGCTGGGTCTCTGTTCTGAGCCCCAGCACCCCTCTGCACCACAGAAGGAAACCCTGCCCGGTCCTGGCCCAACTTCACTGTTGTTCCTGTGTTCAAGCCCATTGTTGCAGCCAGTCAGTCCATCTCCTCACCGGCCTCCCTCTCTTTCTCTGCATGGAGTGGGAGGAAAATGTGGATTTTCATTCTCAGTCATACAAGAGACCAGGCTTGTTGGCTAGATAGGGATTGGTGGGATTTGCCCAAGACAGTGGTTCTTCGTTATCCTCTCCCTTAGTAACCCTCAGGTCTGGAATGGAAATCCCGCAGCTCAGAATAATTAATCCCTGAAGGTGAAAAGGGCAACATTTATCCTAGGACGGAGGGTTAGAGATGAAGGGAAAATGGAAATAGGAAAAGGCCGGGAGGAAGTAGGATAAGAGGTGGTCCATTGAGGGGATTGAAAGGGATGTGTATAAGGAGTTTAAAGTGGGACTCCTGATCCGCTCTGTGAGCCTTCACCTCAATCATGATCAAAAGATTTTTGAAGATGAATTCTATAAAACATCAGTGAGACAGCTCCATGGGGACTAATGTGGAAAAATCACTAAAAGAAGACGAGCGTGAGCAAAAGCACACTGCAGAGACATCTCTGTCACGGGCTCATGAGTATATTGTTTAAAAGCAAACGATACATTTGTGTGGACCTAATCCCGATAACCCCGGAAAGATGATGACGTCATCGAGTGCCCTGAGGAAGAGACACCTTGCCGTGGGCGGGTCGTTTCGCCATCAAGTGGTTTGCAAACCTTCCCCTCCCCACGCATCAGAGCACTGTCCTGCGAGACTTTCTTGGCTGTCATCTTTCTGGAAGCAACCGCCAGGTCTTTCTCCGATGGGGTCTCTCGCTGGGTAGGTCGGAACCACGCACCTTTGGGTTAGTATCTGAGTGGTTACCTCTCTGGACTCCGCGTGAGTGTGAGAATCCGAAGAGGTGAGCCCCACACGGCAGGTTCACGTTGGAGTCCGTGGGGGTGCTCTATCGTTTGGATTTCTTGAAGCGAGCATGAATTATTTTCATTCGAAACATTCAGATTCTGTGTTACCTGGTCTCCCTGTCCTGAGCCGCCCGCAGGTCTCCGGGACCACTGCACTCACCTCCTGGCTGGTCTGATTGCCTTCTTAGCCCTGCAAGAGATTGTCCGCACGCAGTGGGGTTTTTTTTTTTAATTATTTGCGTTTATCAGACCACCCCCACCTCTGTGCCAGCCTTGAACGTATGTCCTGCAACACTTGCGTCTCAGCCTCCTGCCTATCCGCTCTTTCCTCCCCACCCCGCAGCCCTGCTCGCCTCCTATCCGCTCTCCCCCCACCCCTCTCCTCCTTGGTCTTGGGATTGACCACAGAGCGCTCTCCACCTGGAGCTGCAAAAAGCAAGGACCTTTGCTCTTCCAGAGACTACTCCCCCACCCCAGCCCCTGCCCTGACTCTAGCGATCATTCACACCTGATGTTAATTCAGACTCACGTGACTGAGCCACATCCTTCTCAGCCCCACCCCCTGAACACTCCATCTGACGGGGCTACACCTGCCGCCCATGTTATTGCCTCCCGGGCACCTAAAGCCATCTGAGACTAGTCTTTCTCTCCACCACGAGGACAGGCACCTGTGAGTCTTACTTCATAGTGCAGCCCTTGCGCGGCACCCACTACATGTTCAAGATGACCATCATACAGTTAGCTCCTCATGGCGTGGTAAGCCCCGACCATAAAATTATTTTCGTTGCTACTTCATCACGCATTTTGCTACCATTATGAATCGGGCGACCCCTGTGAAAGGGTCATTGGACCCCCAGGTGGAAAACGGCTGGTCTAGAGTAATGAGTGGGTGAAGAAGGGGCCTAGTTGAGGGGGGTGGGGGGGAGGCAAAGACAAAGGTTTCTCCGTTGGGCTGGCTTTGGTCAAAAGCTTGCTTTTGTTGCCATGGCCTACTTGGTGGCAAGGTCATAAGAGAGGAGACGGGACCTATCGCCGCCACCAAGCCCAGGAATTCAATTTTCAGCAAAGCAGTCATGATTCCCTGCCCCTGGTAACAAATTCAAAGCTAGATTTGTCTGTCTTCTGAACCTGTCTTCCTTCCACTACTCTGATGCTTCCCGACAGACCCAGTGAAATGTTTCTTCAGAGCCCGTTCCTACCGCTTCCTCTGCCTTGATTCTCTGGCGACACAAAGTCTCCGCTCAGGTGGAAGGAGGGACCAGAAAGAGGGCATGAGGGCCACCCTCTTGCTGCCTGCATAAAATCAGCTACAAAATAGTAGCCACGGACCACTTTGCTGAGGGAGGGTGGGCAAGGGAGGGGGAGAGAGAAGGAAATCAATGACCTACATGAAGCGTTTAACAGAATTCTGTTGTTGATTTCATTTCTTGAGATGGGTTGCGTCTACAGCCCTGTATACGGTGTTCCTTTTTTTAAAAAAAGAATTCCTTCCCCTTCCTTATCCCCCAAACCTAAATAATGCTCTGAGTGGCTTAAAAAAAGGGAGAGAGAGAGAGAAAGAAAAGTAACACAGAAACAGTCTCGGAGTCTTTAGTGACATACAAGTTCATCTCAGACAAACCAAACAAAACGAGGTAGCCACTGGCAATGTTAATATGACTCAGTGATTCTCAACCTTCACTGCCCACTGTCATCCCCGCAGGTGTTTTGAAAATACTCTGACCTGGGGGCACCCCCTGAGATGCGGGAGCAGTTGGAAGTGGCTGTATCCTGGTCAGGAAGAAGTTTGCAGCGTTCCCAGCCGACTCTGATGTGTAGCCAGGACTCAGAAGTGAGCAGTAGGGTTGCACCAGGACCTAGCAGCCCTGCACCCACACCTGGACCCTCCACCGCTGCCGGGGCCGGCCAAACACTGCCAAAAAGTAAAGACAGGCTTGAGGAATGTTCCAGAAAGCATCCAGGTAGGCTAATATCTACTTAACGTGTAGCTTTCATGCAATGACAGTATCTTCGAGCTAATGCCAGTGCATGCCAAGAGGGTTCCAACCCTTGATGATCCATGCTTGTCTGGCTAGAATTGCTTCACAGAAAGGGCAGTGGCTGGTCTTTTCTCACCTGGGTAAACTCCAACCTCTCCCCTTTCATTCGGCAACCAAGCGCATTAGCCATTCGCACCAGCCAGGACCTCCTCTTTGCCAAGAAAATATGAAACCAGGGTAGAAGGAGTGACTCATCATGAACACGAAGTACAGAGCAAAGGAAGAGAAGTTCGTTCAAGTGAGCTCAGCTGGGGAGCTCCCCCTGCCCCAAACTCAGGAGAATTTCCTTTTTAATGGAAAACAAGCCCACCTGTTTAGGAAGAGTGGGTAACGCAAATGCCAGCCTTGTTCCAGAGCTAAGAAGAGTCCACAGTAAAATACCCCTGATGCTTTACCTTGGCCAGAGAGGGCTTTGACCATGGAGGCTTTCCAGAGATGACAGCAAAAGCCAATACGATATTGATTTGTGGTTTTGTGGTCTGTATCACCAATGACCTTGCTATGGCTGTAAGTGTCAATGATATTAAAACCAATTGAGTGCACCTTGCTTTCCTGGGTGGGACAAGGGCAGCTTGAGGTTACAAATGAGCTGGCCTTTGAGCCTCCTTCTGCTCTGGGACAGAGAAAGTCTTGCTAAGTGCACCTAAGTGCTAAGTCTCCAACCCTCCCTCTCTGAAGTCCTCCCATGGCCCTGTGTCCCAGCCAGCCTCTGCTCCACAGCCAGGCTTTGTCTCGCCTCTCGAGTTGTGGACGATGTCACCCTTCTTTCTAGATGGTCGCCTTTCAGGTTGCAGTGCCACGGATTCCTCTAATAGGGCCTTTTGGGCCCTAGGTTTACTGTTCTCCAAAAGTGATGGGTCTGTTTACCATCTGTCTAAGTGATTAGTGGGAATTCATTGGTTTGCTGGCAACACAAGCAGCTTGTAACCCACCTCACAGGACTGAGCAGCTTGTGATCCAGCGGGAGGACTAGCCACAACTTGATGTCAACAGGGATTTTCCTATATTAGTCATGGATTTGACAGAGGTTTTGGAGGGACCTCTATAATCTAGAAGAGCCTGGAACAAAGTACACACGTTGGTCCCAGGACCCCTTGGCTGAGAACCACCCAGACTAAAACAAAAAACCCAGAGCTGTAATATGGATCAAGGAGTTTAAGCACCGAAGACAGAGAAACAGCAGGAGATCCAGCAACAGAGCCCAGAAAACCTAGCAGCAGAGAACCCAGCCAGGGGACACCGTTTCTGGGAGCCAAGAGAATGCCGGTCTTGAGCAGAGGTGACTGGCAGCGGGGTCTTCCTGCAGGGGCACAGAGCTGGCAACACAAGCCTCAGCGAGGCAGCCTGGTGGTCCTGGTGGTGACCATGCACGAGAGGTTGAGAAGGATCCAGTGGGAGAGCCAGCACGAGGAGACTGAGCAGTGGGACCCAGCAGCAGAGCAGAGCCCAGTACGCACGGCAGAGCCACGGGGGTCTGGAGGCAGCTGTGGTGTGAGCGTAGCACCTGGCCTGAACTGCTGCTTGCTTGCCCAGGGAGGTCAGAAGGAACATGGTTACTCTTGGGGAAGGGTGAGTTATTTCCCCTTAGGTTAGGAGCCGCTCCCTTCTCCACCATTGCAGGGAGGGAGGGGGACCAGGTCAGTGTAAGTAGTCTGTTCCTGATGCTCACCACTTGCCATCTCTAAATGCAGGCGGCCTGCTGGCTCACTGAGGTAAGTCGTGGACTACGACCCATAGGTTGGTGGTTCAATGCAGCTGCTGCTCCAAGAAGAGGCTGGAGTAGAATGCTGGAGTCGTAGGAAGGAGACAAACCAATCAGGGTGCAGTGTACCAATGATGAAACCTTGCTATGGCTGTAAGTGTCAATGATATTAAAACCAATTGAGTGCACCCTGCTTTCCTGGGTGGGACAAGAGCAGCTTGAAGTTACAAATGAGCTGGCCTTTGAGCGTATGTAACGTATAACATTCCTCTAGTTCTTCAATGTTTCCTCCCACCCCCCGCCCCCGTCATGATCCCAATTCTACCTTACAAATTCAGTTAGACCAGTGGATGTACATTGGGAACATGGGGATTCCAAGACAGACGATCCCTTCAGGACGGGCAATACCGGGAGGGTGGAAGGAAGGTCGAAAGAGGAAACTGATTATAAGGATCTACATGTAACCTCCTCCCTGGGGTATGAACAACAGGAAAATGGGTGACGGGAGACATCAGACAGTGTAAGATATGACAAAATAATAATAATTTATAAATTATCAGGAGGGAGAGGGAGCAGAAAGGGAGGGGAAAAGGAGAAGCTGTTACCAAGGACTTAAGCAGAAAGCAAATGGCTTGAGAATGATGAGAGCACAAATGTACAACTGTGCTTGACATACAATGGATGGATGGATGGAATGCGATAAGAGCTGTATGCACCTCCAATAAAATGATTTTAAAAGACCACCTTCTTGGTAGTTTCTACTCAAAAAAGAAAAAGACAAAAAGATTTAGACTCCTAGACAGGATCACGGTGAATTGGAGTAGAGTTCATGGTAGTGAGTATGTTTTTTTTGGGGGGGGATGTCTATTAGTATTGATGGCTTTCACTTTTCCAACACGTACCCCAGACATGTGTCTCAGGTGTACGTCTTCATCATATTGGATAGACACAGCATCCCCGGAGTGAGGAGATGTTTAGGATGTTTGGGATGTTTGGGATGTCCAAGCACGGTCTGTGTGTAGCACAGATAGATACACCTTCTCCAAGTTCTGAAGAAATTCAACATATCTTCCCAGACTCTGTTCAAATGTAACTTCAACTATGAAGTTTTTCCTGACCTCTCCATATGTAATGGGCACATACACACACACACACACACACACACACTAGCATAGTCCCCGACATGTGATGACATTTACATGTTTACCCATCCAAGGAATATTTAGCCTCTACGTCCTTTGTGTACCCAGCACTTGTAAAGATAATTGGCATGAAGTTTTTTTATGAGAATGCATTTTATAAGTTGAATCTACCTGAATGAATTAATTTAAAACCCCATACATTTCTGTCCACTACTTACTTTCTCTCTCTTGCCCTCCCTCTTCATCTTCCTCCTCTTCTCCTCTTCCTCCTCCTCCTCCTCCTCCTCCTTCTTCTTCTTCTTCTTCTCTCTCTTTCTCTGCAGGTTCCCCACACATAATAAACATTTTGGCAGGATCAGAAGCAGGCAGAGTGGCAGAGGTGAGGAACTGTCTTCCTGATGTTTAAAGTCCAAGCAGGAACTTCTCTGAGAGCATGAGCTTCCAGTGTCACTATCCCTTTTCAGACAGCAACCTGGAGAGAAGGCTGGCTTTGTGACTACCTGAACAAGCCCTGTCTTCCAGATCCCATTCTCTCTCACACTGTCATCACTGTCTCTCAAGTGACTGTTCAGATCTGTGAAGGGTTCACCTGGGGGTTTCAGATCCTGAGGCTGCTCCCAGGTTCCTACTACATGGAATGGATCATGTCTAGGGACCGCCCTTCTCTTCAGCCAGGACTAGGAGACAGTATCCTGCAGAAGGCATGAGAAAGGCTGATCTGGTTGCTGTCCATGGTCCTTTACTCTGACACTGTCATTCTAGGGACAGCCTAGGAGCTGTCCAATGTTCTGGTCCTTCTGAGCCCCTTCTTTTTGGCCCCTGCAAAAGACAATGTCAAGTTGTCTGATCTGTGGAATTTGCCAGGTGGTTTCAGACCTTGGCATATTAACTTGGATGATTTTGTGTTGTTTGTTGGCCTGAAGTAGTGTTTATCGATCAAGAAAGAACAATACAGACACTGCTGAGTCGCTGAAAACCTCTTCAAGTGAAATGAAGGACCCCTTTCATCCTCTTTGACTTCACTATTGGAGTTTGCATAAAGCACCTTTACGATTTTCCTGATACCCAGAAGAAATATTCCCAAGACATTAAGGAACAGGGATATGGCTGCAATATGGTATAGAAAGATCATCAAAAGTCTTTTCTGTGGGTCGAGATACAAAGCAATCGACTGCATTGTGGCAGGGAGATCAAGTACACTTGAAAAGGGAATCCAATTGAAACCCAGAGAGAATATAGTGCCCTACCATGGACACTACATCCGGCACAGATCTGGTGAAGAGGTGTAAGACATAAGTACACAGCAGACCGCCTTTCAGTGGGACTTAATGGATCCTCTTCTGCTCCTCCAGCATGCTCAGTTTCCCATCTAATCTTTGCTGCTCTTCCAAGTACAGCCCTGGGTTCACCATCTGGCCTCTAAGGTATGACTTCTTTCTCTGTTTTTCTGTGTTAAATGCCGTTAAGTCTATAAAGTGGTTGGCCCATATACACCAGAGAGGGAGAAGACACAAAGATGAGCCGTAAAACCCAAAACCTAATCAGAGATAAGGAAAGCATTGCCATCGCAGATAGTGTGGCATCCTGACTGCTGTGTGTTGCAGATAAATGCTGGCTGCTTGTCATCCCTGACACCCTCAGCAGCCCCCCTCCCCAAGTACCAACATTCAGAAGATGAAGATGTTCCTCACCCTGGCAGTCACCTAATCTGGTGTCAAATTGAGGATTAAGAGTGTAGGGGTGGAGTCTAGTCTGTCAATCTGGAGATAGTCTGTCAATCTGGAGATCTGTGTGGGCATGGCCTTCCCCTGAGAGTTGTGGGAAATGTGGTGATGCCTTCTTGGAAGCAGGAGATAGTCTTACTCCCTTGGAGACACTTAACTGACAGGGCTCACTTCCTGCGAGACATCCCTGAGGAGAAGCCACATGCAATCACCCAGATGCAGCCCTGGGTGTGAAGAAGCCATGGAGAAACCCCTGCCAGTGCTGAGATGTTTAGAACGCCACTGGAGCCAAAGACTTTCGATGCCCTGTCCTGTGAGCTCTACATTCAGTGTCACTGCATGTGTTTCATGAGTCTGAAGAGGACTTTATAGATTTCTGTCAGACCTATGGGCTAATATTGGATTTATGGGCTTGATCTGGACTGGGTTGGAATGCTTTCTTTATGTACAATTACCTCTTCTATAAAACTCTCTCTTATGTACATATACTTGTTTATGAATTTGTTTTTCTAGTCTACCTGGAATAACACACCCACTGTGGTTGAGTGAGCGTGAACTTCCTCTAGGATGCCTCCTAGTAAGTTCTGATCCCCTGTGATGAGAGATCGATGCCTCAAATACACAGAAAACACTATGGTTAATAGCACTTCTGAATATAATGTAAAAAAATCAGGCATATAAGTTTAACAGGTCATCTTTCATTTCACAAGCTATGAAGAACTTTTCAGCGTGAATATTTATGGCCCATACTTGATGAATTAGGATGCTTCCAAAGAAAAGACTTTCCAATAACTTGAATAAATTCCCTTTCTCTACTTTTGTCTAACTCTTGCAGTGCTCTGCAGCAGGACACTGCCATGCCTATAATGTGGTATACTGACTGGTACATATCTGCATAATACTATCCCACACCACAATGTTGCTCCCTTTTCCTAAAAATGGGGCATTCAGGCTGAGCCCCGGTAGCGTAGTGTTTGAGTGCGGGACTGCGGCCCACTGGGTTGGCAGTTCAAATCCAGCAGCAGCTCTCCAGGAGCAAGGCTGGGCTTCCTACTCCCACCAGAGGGCAGTGATGCCCCAAAAATGAGGCATTCCTTACATGGATAGACATAGGTTGAGTGAGTGTGTAAAGGACTGTGAGAGTATATCCAAGAAAAATATATATATATATAGGTTTGACAAGAGCATATGTGAACACAATAAGAATGGGTTAAATTCCAATGATGAGGGCAACACATGTACAAATGCGCTTGACACAAAGGATAGATGAATTGTGGTAAGAGTTTAATAAGTCCCCAATAAAATGATTTTTAAAAATTGGTTAAATTCCATGGCAAGGGAAAAACAAGAGATCTGAATTCAGTGGCAATAAGGGTTAAAATGCCTAGTGGAGTTCAGTCAAGGGCACTGTAGTCAAGAGGCATTACTATGCACTGAATGAAGATCGAGCATGACAGTGGGACAGGAGGGAAGTAAAAGAAAATAAGAGGTGGCTGAGCCCCGGTGGCATAGTGGTTGTGCGCGGGACTGCGGCCCACTGGGTTGGAGGTTCAATTCCAGCTCCCAGGAGCAAAGCCTGGGCCTCCTCGTCCGACCAACTGAGGGCAGTGATGCCTAAAAAAACAATAATAATAAAACAAAAAAAGAAAAGGAAATAAGAGGAAAGTAGGAGGCAAAAGAGATTTATAGAGGTATAAATATAGGCATGTATATATGTAAATATATTAATCTATGATGAAAGGGATATAAGCCTTTGTACATATAGTTACATGTTAAGTATTAAGGAAGGAGACAGACATTGGGCCTCTCCTCAATTCTCCCTCAACACAAGAACACTTTTTTCTAATAACCTGGCATTCCATAATGCTTACCTTCCTGACACAATGACTGAAGACAAAATGGGTGCATAAATAAATGTGATGAAAAAGCTGATGGTGCCTGGCTATTACAAGACATAGTGTCTGGAGTCTTCAAAACTTGAAGGTAAACAAACAGCCATCTAATAGGGAAGCAACAAAGCCCTCGCAGAAGTACACCTGCTGTGTGAGATCACGAGGTGTCCACAGGATCAGGTATTAGGTATCAAAAGACCCCAAACAATCATACTGATGGCGAACATGTGGGGATTGGAGTGGATGCCCAAAGTCCATCTGTAGACAATTGAACACCCCCTCACAGAAGGTTCACAAGGAAGGGATGAGATGGCCAGAATGCACCATAGCACCAATGAAACACACAACATTCCTCTAGTTCTTTAATGCTCCCTCTCCCCCCTCTCACCACCGACCCCAGATCTAGCTTAGAAACCCAGCTAGACTGGAATATGTACACAGATACAGATAAGAGCACTTGACACATGGAATCCAAGAACGATAAACCCTCCAGGAACAGGAACAGGAGTATTGATACCATGAGGGTAGGGGGAATGTGGGGAAAGGAGAAAGGGGAAAGGGGAAACTGATCTTAAAGGATCATGTATAACACACACACACACCCCAGGGGGATGAACAACAGAAATGTGAATGAGAGTGTAAGATATGAAAAACAATAATTTATAATCTATCAAGGATTCATGAAGGTGGGAGGGTAGGGGAGAGAGAGGGAAAAGAGAAGCTGATACCAAGGGTTAAGTAGACAGAAAATGTTTTGAAAGTGATGGCAATATATGTGCAAATGTGATTGATACAATTGATGTATGGTTCTAAGAGCTCCCCATAAAATGATTTTTTTTGAGTGAGTTAAACTATCGTGTGAAAGGCAAATCATCACAGCTTTTTAAAGAGTTTCTTTAATTTCTGGTTTCTCCTTCCCATATTTGTTTGTTTTTTTAAGTAACTTTCTTCTCTCTCATCATTTCCTATTCTGCTTTTTGACCATGATGTGCTTTTAAAAGGCCTTCCCTGTTTCAGTATTGTAAAATATAATCTTCTATATCAACATCTCATAGTTTATTTAGTCCATCTTTTGGGGGGGCCATCACTGCCCTCTGGTGGGAGTGGGAGGCCCAGCCTTGCTCCTGGAGAGCTGCTGCTGGATTTGAATGGCCAACCCAGTGAGCTGCAGTCCCATACTCAACTACTAAGCCACCGGGGCTCAGCCCTAGTCCACCTTTAGATATAGGAAAGTCAATTGTTCCCAAAATTTTGTGATTACAAATAAATTTTAAGGTTTTAGAAAATATTGTACAATATAGTGGACACATTTAATGTTACTGAGTTGTACACTCAAAAATGGCAAGTTTAATGTGTGTTCTTACATATACAAATCAAGAAGAGATTAAGACAAAATCACAGAAACTTTTCTTAAATACAAATATCAAAAAGTAAAGTTATTGTTTCCCAGCATATATTCCACCTATGTCAATACACCACTTCTGAATGTAGTATTTCCAATGAATTTTTAAAAATTATTGTAAGACAGATCTACAAAGAAAGTCAGTACACATGTTATAGAACTGGAAAAATTTCTAGTACAGATGACAAATGATTAGTATATTCAATACATCAGTGGCTCTTCTACACTAAGACAAAAATAGACAATTAGCAAAGAATAAGTCAATTCGTGGAAAAGCAAATCCAAACGAGATAAGCACAATAACCTCACACTCACTACTAGTCAGGTACATGCAAATTAAATAATACCAAACTTTAAAGAAACATTGACTGTGGTAATATAGCTCCTTCGAGAGTGAGTTGTATCCTCCCAGAATTTATGTTCAAGTCCAAATCTCGAGTACTGGGGAATGTGACCTTCCTTGGAAACAGCATCTTTGCAAAGGTAATTAATTAACATGAGGTCAGACGAATGGAGTAAACCAAGAAAAAACGAGACCTGGTTGCCTTCAAGTCAAGGAGAGCTCATGATGATCCTGTGCGTAGAGGAATCCTCATACTGACAGACACCCAGGTAAGGCGGGAAGGGAGCTAGGAGATGCTGGAGGCAGAGATTATAGTCATTAGATGTCAACAAACCTTGGGCTACCAGAAATTGAGAGAGAGGAAACGATCGTCCCTAGAGCCATGACAGTGCGTGGTCCCAACAGGGATCCTGAATTCAGATTTCTAGCTTCTAAGACTATGAAAAATGAAAGTATTATTATTGCAATGATACTTATTTTGTTAATTTGGGGTACTGTGTTTACTGAAGTAGTTGTAAGGTAAACTGAGGCATGAGGAGGCGGACAAACATAACTGACAGGAGAGCAGAAACTGAAGTCGCTTCATTAGAGAGAAGCTCCGAGGTGAGGTTCCATGAGCTAGCAAGAAGCCCAGGGACGTGGCGCCTGGTGGTCAGGGTGTAGGCTTTTTAAAGGAAGGTGCCTGGGACTGGGGAAGCCCTCTGGGGCGGCAGGTGCTGCAAGCCATCCAAGAACAGTTGTCAGGGCTGAGCCCCACTGGCATAGTGGTTGTGCACGGGACTGTAGCCCACTGGGATGGAGGTTCAATTCCCACTCACAGGAGCAAAGGCTGGGCCTTCTACTCCCACCACCAGGGCAGTGATGCCTAAAAAAAAATTAATAATAATAAAAATTTTAAAAAGAACAGTTGTCAGCTTCTTGCAGCGCTCTCTGTGCACCAGGGAGTGAAGTTTCCTCCCTGAGCGGGGTTGTTCCATCCTGGCTGATTGGCCTGGCCAGTTTTCTGCTGGCCCTGCATTTCGCCCGCCTGACTCCATCCAGACAGTGTTGTTGCTAATTCAACCATTTTAACATGGATGACTCAACGACATTTATTATGTCCATCATGTTGTCTATCATGTCCATCCAAATTTTTCCACCACCGCTAACCAAAACCCAGTGACCATCCCACCCCAGCAGGGACTTTCCTTCTCCCTTTCCTCACCCCTGGTGACTGCCAATAACCCTCAGCCTCTGTATAACCTCTGGCTTCCTGTAAGGTTTCTCCTGACTGCTTGTCTTCAGACGCCCACTTTGAGGCTCTTTGTTACAGCAGGCTTTGTAAACTAGTACACCACTGACAGACACCCCTTGGCAGGGAGTCGTTCTAACTCACGGTGACACATGTACATCAGGGGAGCGTTGCTTCACAAGATGGTCTTTTCTACCCAGGACTGATAAAGCTACAGAGGCAGCAAGTAGAATATGGGCTTCTGGGGGGTACAATTGGGGTTAGGGGCGCAGAAAAAGGAGCTGACGTCACGTGTTCCAGAAGGAAGAGAATGTTTTGAAACGGATTGTAGTAGCAATTGTACCACACTGGGTTTTTTTTGTGTTTGAATTATGGAACAATATGATACCCTTGTTAACTCCCCAGTAAAATGATTTTTTGGGGGGGAGGGGAGATTCTTTTCTTTTTTTTTTTTTTTTGGTTGATAATACATGCAGCATAAAAAAACCTCTTGCCATCTATTTGATTCCAAATCTTAGCACCTATCTAGCTTTTCCAAGGCCATTAATCTTAACAGATAACCTTAACTTCCTTCGAGCAGTGGCTGGGGAATTTAAACTCCTGTGTCCAACACACACCCCACACTTACCCATCAGCATCACCTCACCCAATCAGGTGTGCTATCATAGCCGAGGCAGAGTGGTTCTGCCCGGACTCTGATCCACAAGGTTAGCAGGTCACAACCACCAGCTGCAACTCCAGAGAAAAGCGGGGTTTTCCACAGTCCTCCAGAGGGACCATTTCATAAATTCACAGGGACGACTCCCCCTTGTCCTTGGGGATGCCCAGGAGTCGGTGGGCATGCAATGACAGGGAGTTTGTTTTGCATTTACCATCCCCCCATTCAGCTCTTCCGTGGCACTGATCACATGCATCCACACGACAACCATTCTCACTTTCCATCCTCCAGGGACAGTGGCCCAAAGGCAAAACGACCCCCAATTCAAATATATACTATGGACACCCTTTATTAAATCCTAAGCAGGTCCAAGATAAAACAAAGGCAAATTGCCTGATGCGGGAGACCATCAGCATGGGGCCCCAGTGGAGTCCAATGGATTCACAGCCATGGGGCTAAGCACCCAAAACCCCAAAAACCAAATCTCGGTGCCATCGAGACCCTGTAGAACTGGCCGGTGGGTTTCTGAGACAGGAACTGTTTGCTCAAGTAGAAAACCTTACCTTCCTGCCGCTCAACAGCTCGCAGTTTCCCACTGCTAACTTCTCAGTGAGCAGCCCGATTACAGAACGTAGAAAACAAAGGGAATTGTCGTCAAGAGATCCTAATTGGAGGCAGGGCCTTGCATCGCTGCCACAGGCTTTACTCCGTCAGCAGGACCAGGACACTAGAGCGGCATAAGCAAGCTTGCAGGATGCTTGTGGGTTGCAGTCTGACAGCTTGTGTAGCTCCATTCCCATGGAGCATAAGAAAGGCAAGAGCCGGGGCTGCAATGAGACACAGTCTACTTTCAAGCACACACTGCCTGTGGACAAAACTCTTTACATAGCTGATGAGTGATCTGAAAGAACCCAGGGGGTGCGCAGGCGCTGGCTGTCCAGTCAAGACTCAAACTGGAGGCATGGCTCCCACTGTAGTCCGCAACCCTCGGCTTACCAGTGCTGACAGTGCCAGCTCTCAAACCCACCCTGCTCTGCTCAGCTCCACAGGGGGTCGTCGGCTGGTTCTATACAACTCCATGGCCAGCCTATCTTCCAAGGGAGCTCTGGGGGAATCTGGTAAGCAGTCAAGTTCAAGTGCTTACTTGTTTACAACACACAATCACAGGAAATGTGAACTATGACAGTCATTTTGGAGAGTAACCTAGCAACATTTATGAAAATTAGAAGTGTGTTAGGACCAAGCTTACTAATCAAACTTCTGAGACTACATCCTTTCCCAAACCAAGCTCACTGCGTACCGTCAAGCCCTTAAGACCTTGAAGGGCTTGAAGATAGGCACTGAGTGAACAGAACTGTCCCGTGGTGAGTTTCCTAGGCTTGCAAATACAGGCATGTACACATGTAAGTATATTAACAAATAGTGAAAGGGATATAGGTCTACATACATATATTTATAGGTTAAATATTAAGGTAGCTGACAGGCTTTGGGCCACTACTCAAGTCCTCCCTCAACGCAAGAATACTTTGTTCTACTAACACTTTGTTCGAATAACCTAGCATTCTGTGATGCTCACCTTCCCAATACAATTTGCTGAAGACAAAATGGGTGTATAAGCTAATGTGGTGAAAAAGCTGATGGCACCCGGCTATCACAAGATATAATGTCTGGGGTCTTAAGGACTTGAAGGTATGCAAGCTGTCATTGAGCTGGAAAGCAACCAAGCCCACATGGTAGAAGCATGCCAACCCTGTGATCATGTGTTGACCGGACCAGATATTAGGCACCAGAAGACCCAAAACAAACAGCCATTTCTATGTGAATGAGGTGGGTCAGAATGGAGACCCAAAGTCCATCTGTAGATAATTGGATAGGCCCTCACACAGTATAAAATACAGCACTGATGAAACAACATTCCTTTTTATCATTAAATCACTTTACTGGGGGCTCATACAACTCTTATCATGATCAATACATACATCAATTGTAGGCAGACCACATTTGCATATTTGTTGCCATCATCATTCCCAAAACATCTTCCTTCTACTTAGGCCCCCAATAGAAACACACAACATTCTTTAATGCTTCCTCCCCCCAACTATCATGACCCCAGTTCTATCTTATCAATCCAACTAGATCGGAACATGTACACTGGTTCAGATATGAGTTCTCGACACCAGAACCTAGGACAGATAGACCCCCTCAGGGCCAAAGTGGTGATGCCATGAGGGTAGAGGAGAAGAGGGAAAAAAGGGGGAGCCAATCACAGTGATCATCAACCTCACCCATCCAGGGGGATGAACAACAGAAATGTGAGTGAAGGGAGACAGTGGACAGTGTAAAATATGAAAATGAAAATAACATAAATTATTTTATAAAGGTTCACAAGGATAGGAGAGTGGGGAAGGGAGGGAGAAAAAGAGCTGATATCAAGGGTCCAAGTAGAAAGAAAATGTTTTGGAAACGATGATGGTAACATGCAAAAAATGTGGTAACATGTAAAAAATGTGGTTGATACAATTGATGTATGGATTGTCTTAAGAGCCCCCAATAAAATGATTTATTAAAATTTAAAAAATAAGTTTTATTGACCCATATCATGCAATTCAATAATTCAATCATATCATCAAGAAGAGTTGCACAATAATTACCACAAATCAATTTTAAAACTTTTTTTTCTTGTACTCATTGCTACTAGCTCCCCATCTCCCTCCAACTTCCCTGGGCCCCGCCCCCATATCCCTAAGGAACCATTAATCCATTACTGTCTGTATAGATTTACCTATCCTGGATAGCATACATAGAAAAACATACCCCCAAAAAAGTAACAACAATAACAAAATAAAACAGAGAAAAAACTCAATGGAAGTCCAACAACACAGAAAAACTAGAACTTTTACAATGAAACAAAAGGGAGCGCAAATGATAAGGTGTTACATTTTAAGTTGACTACATCTGCAAGAGCAGGACTTCAAACTCGACCACATCAGTACTGGACAGAATGGACAGAATCTGATCTCCAGGCAAAATGTGTTGCTTTGGAGCTCACCCCACGCACGTGACCAGACACAGGTGATTATTTTTGTGAACAAAAGCAGTTCGTGTTTCAGTCACTCAGCGTGAGTTGGCGTTGTTAGTCCACGTTGTTTAAATCGTTTATGGCTGTGTTCCGAGGGTTTTGCTATGATTTTCTTAGTTTTTATGACTTTTTGTACTGTTTTCAGATTAAAAATCATGGGTCCTAACAGAGGTTTTTGAAAAGAATCAGCATGACAAGGAACTGATTAACAGTGTTATTGGTATTGTTGATAATAATCTAATAAGCCCTTTTAGAAAACAGTTAAGGAAAACCCAAAAGCAGACCACATTAGAGATTTTTGTTTGTTTTGTTTTTTGGGCATCGCTGCCCTCTGGTGGTGGGAGTAGGAGGCCCAGTCTTTGCTCCAGTGGAGCCGCTGCTAGAACTGAACCTCCATCCCAGTGGGACGCAGTCCCACGAGATTTTTTTTTTTTAAGAGAAAGCCAAGTCCTGGTGAAAAAAGGGAAAGAAGGGGAAAAAACTCCTGAAAAGCAGTTACCAGTTGATTTTATGAAAGAGGATTCCCCTTCCAAACAACTAACTCTCCCCATCCCTTCGGCCCAGATCCAGGTCCACAGACCCAGATCCTCATCATTCTCAAGGTATGGGCCATATTATAATTGTTAAAAACTTTTTAAATGCTGTGTTTCTTATTTATATTAATAGCCCTGAACTTACTTACTTTGAAATTTCTGTGTAAGGTTTTGTATAAAAAGGCAAGTTTAGGGTAAAAACTTGGTGGTTGAGAATGAATTAATCCGCTTTCAGTTATGTTTTATGGTAAAAATGAACGTGGAGCTCAACTACAGCACATCTCAACACTCCTACAACGGATCCGTGTCGAGGTCTGGGGTTCTGTATCCCACTTTCCAATTCACAGCAAGGCTAGTCACATCCGTGGCTGATGGTCAGAGAGGATTCGTCTGAACCTTAAGTGTATCTCCCCATCACTTTTTTAAAAAACTTAACTAAGTTTTCAATGGGTTAAAAGGAAGATATTACACTTTAACCTAGCTATATCTACCATAAAGGTCTTTACAATGCTCTCTGTCTGATAAAAAGGCTATTCATTTCCCTTAACTGGGGTCAGAGGGAATGCATTAGAGGCTTTAATCTCTATCTGTAGATCTGCAAATGCCTGCAAATCAGGTAATCAAAATTTAAGCTCTTATATCATTTCCTCCTTAAAATCTGGCTTCTCCACTTCCTCCTTCAAATTTGCGTTATATTATTTGCAATCCTTGGAACATACAGGCTGGTGTTCTAGGTGGCATTAGTCAACATCTCACTTAAATGGCTACTTGTTTGAAGACAGACCTTTACGACCCCAGGTGCTAATCTTTCTGATAGGGACCATCTGGTTTCTTCACCACTTCATTATAGTGCCCACACCTTCAGTGAGTCCTTCACTTGGGCAAGTATCAAGCAAAGGCCATGTCATAAGAAATAATTTTGCAAGACTATACTTTTAGGGATCATTTCTATCTTATTTGAAGGACGGGCATCAAAGGAGTGGGTTGGGGGAGAGGTCGGGCAGTGTACGATATGACAAAACAATAACAATGTATAAACTGTTGAGGGTTGGAGGGGAGGAGAGACCAGGGGAAGAGGGGAAGGAATGGATAAGCCGATACTAGGGGCTTAAGGGAAAAGGTGGATGATTGGAGGACAATAATAGAAGTGGACATGTGAGGGTGCTTGACGAGTATGCTTATTTATATATTGTGAAAAATGATGTATGAGCCCCTAATAAAATGATTGGGGAAAAAAAATAAAGAAATAATTTTGCTTAGATTGCGGCTAGAACTAAGAGGAAGCCCCAAATCCATTCATAAATCTACAAGTGTATCTCTGGTTCACTTTAGAGACATCGTTGTTGATTGATGTTAGAGAACATTACTAATCACCTCAAGACTGTAACCCTTTACATCCTAGAGAAAATCTGGTATTTATCCCTTGAAGAGGCTGGTGGTTTCAAACTGCTGACCTTGCAGTTAGCAGCCCAATGTGTAACCATTACTCCACCAGGGCTCCTTCAGAGTCCATAGTCACCTTTAACACTTTAAGTCTCCCTGTAGCTCCACTTTCAAGGAAACAAAAGTTAAGACTATAAGGTAAACAATAACATCATCAGGGAGGTACCGCTCTAGAAGAGTGGTTCTCCACCTGTGTGTTGAGACTCCTTTGGGGGTCAAATGACCCTTTCACAGGGGTCCCCTGATTCACAACAGTAGCAAAATTACAGTTATGAAACAGGAACAAAAATAATTTTATGGTTGGGGGTCACCACAGCACGAGGAACTGTATGAAAGGGTTGCGGCATTAGGAAGGTTGAGAACCACTGCTCTAGAAGAATCCACAATATCAAAGAGCATCACTTGTCCAGCGAGAATTCAAACTGTAGAGAATGAATGGAAACACTAAACACAAGGAGTAGGTGGGAAGGGCTGCTGTTACATTGTGGGAATTGCAATCAATTACAGCAAAACCAATTGGGTTTGAATTGTTGAATGGAATACCAACTTACTAAATGTTCACCCAAATCGTATTAAAAAGGAAGAAACAACATACGTGAATTATATGACAATAAAACTGTTAACTTTAAAAAAAGTGTGTGTGTGTGTGTGTGAGAGAGAGAGAGAGAGAGAGAGAATGTGTGTAGCTTTTTATCTCAGCAGTTCTACTCATGGAAATTTAACCTAGATAAAAATAAGCACTGCAGTGTCTAAATGAATACACCTCCCCAGGGGAATGTTGACTAAGTTCTGTTGTCACCACACCATGAAACAGTGGCAAGCATTGAAAGAAAATTGGGTAATACCATGTGACAAGAAGGAATTGTCAAATGAATTATTAAGCATATTGAATATGTATAAGAGACTACATTTATAAATCATGGGGGAACCCTATAATTATGTACATATATGTATACACATACCTATGGAATGTATATATACATGTATACAGAAAAATATGTGCTCGCTTCGGCAGCACATATACTAAAAAATACAGAAAAATACACCTTAGGAAGTTAATGTCAGTTACCTCTGGTCTATGAAAGGTGATGGGGAGAGGGTGCAGGGGAGTTGTAGGGTACAGGGAGCAAAAAAAGAGAAAAGAATTATCTTTCTCTTCTATTCATTTCTGTAAATGTATACCTGAGTATGCAAACATGCTTAAAGCTCTTTTTTCAAAATAAGAAAAAAAACAGTGACTACCTCTTGAAATTTGGTAGGGGAGACATGAATAAGACTTTCATGCTTTACTCTATATACTTGTGAGCTGTTTTAAATATAAAAATTAAGAACATACTTATATATATATTACTGGTAAATAATAATATTTAAAACAATTGGATCAGCACTTCATAACTAAAACAATCATTACTAAGCTTTAGATTTTCTTAGAAATTTTAGGTTCTTTCCAACAATTATTCTTTTCAAACTTTAAAGAATTCCTTCAGCACTTAAAAAAATTAGTTTCTCTTTTTTTTTACCATCACTGTGTCTGATGGTCGTGGGAGCTACCCAGTGCTGCTCCTGAGAGCCGCAGCTGGGTTTGAATCACCAAGCCCGCGGGTCGCAGTCCCACACTCAACCACTTAGGCCACCGGGGCTCAGCCAGAGCTTCTCTTTCATATAAAGACTCCAAGATGGGAAAACTTGTGCATTTCAATTAATTTCATCTCCATTTGGCAATCCTAAAATCCTGGATGCTTATTTTTGCCACTACCTCTTTAAAACTTGGAAGAAACAAAATCTAGTAGTCAGAAAACTAGACATATACAAATTTCAAATGTATACTAGACATATACATATACTAGAAATACAATCACACATATTGGCAGGCAAGAGCAAATTCTCCCAATAAAGGTCCCTATATTCTCTAAAAATATGTAGTTTTTACCACTACATTTTAGATTCTAGACATATCCTTGATTTTTTCTGTTTATTACCAAACACAAATTTGGCGCCAGTTATCAATCACAGAAGAATTAGTCAGAATGGTTGAACCCTGGTGGTGTAGCGGTTGTGTGCAGGACTGCGGCCCACAGGGTTGACAGTTCAAATCCAGCAGCAGCTCTCCAGGAGCAAGGCTAGGCTTCCTACTCCCACCAGGGCAGTGATGCCACAAAACAAAACAAAAAGAATTAGAACGATCCTTCAAAGTGAAGATGTCGATGAAATGCTCGGGACATGTCATCAGGAAAGACCAGTTGCTTGAAAGCATCCTCAGGGTTGGTGAAGTAGAGGCTCAGAGAAGACCCTTCAGTGGGGTGCATCCACAACAGCTGCACCCACATGCTCAAACATAGCATCAAGTGTTGCAATAAGGAAGTTCTAGGCAATGTTTCGTTTTGTTATAAATTATGTAGCCTTGAGCCAGAGCTGACTCCATGGCAGACTAAGTAATGTAAAAACCCAGTGCTCCTTCCAGACATTTGAGTTCAGATCTTCACACTCTCCCTCCCCACCCCAGAGCAGTTTCTCTTATTTTGCATAAATAGAGTCCAAATACCTTGCAACTTCCCTTGGGGGTGAGCAAGGGGAAAACGACTCACAGTGGGACTGTACAACCTTAAGGCCTGATCTTGTGTGGCTACTGAGCGGAATGCAGCTCTGAACCCAATGCAAAAGAAGCCTGGCAATTTTCATCTACGGGCTCTGGTCCAGGCTTCCATCAAGGTTCAGAAAGCTCTTTGCTTTGCAAATTGCTTTGCGATTCTCCTGTTTTTGTTTTTCCTGATTCCCAAGTTGGGACCCCTTCTGGTGGATCATACTTGAGAATTTGTATATAGTGAAACAAATAACTTTCCTTATTCATTTTAGTGACCAGGCATGACTGGAGCGATTTGAGTTTTCATGTATTTATTTCACTTCGCTGGTGGCTCTGGAAATCAAGGTCACAAATCAATAGGGCATGTCTGGTTTCTTTCTTTTTGTGGGGTAAGGCATCACTGCCCCCTGGTGGGAGTAGGAGGCCCAGTCTTGCTTCTGGAGAGCTGCTGCTGGATTTGAACTGCCAACCCAGGCTGCAGGCCTACACACAACCACTATGCCACCGGGGCTCAGCCTGCATGCCTGGTTTCGTAAGCAGTTGCTGGGTCAGCGTTTGGGATTGGGTGGAATCTGACCTCACCAAATGGGAATCAAAAATAAAGAAGTAGGCTGAGCCCTGGTGGCCTCGTGGTTGTGTACGGAACTGTGGCCCACACGGTTGGCAGTTTGAATCCAGCAGCAGCTCTCCAGGAGCAAGGCTGGGTTTCCTACACCCACCAGGGCAGTGATGCCACACACACAAAAAAAGTAACAAATCTCCCCAGTCTGGTTCCAATTTTCCCAGTCTGGCTTGTCATAGTAATGTTCTTCTTGGTTTGGGAGGGATTAAAAAATGTTGAGAGACCCAAAGTACAGATTGGGAACCAAAAGCCCATCAATAGGTGAAGTGACATCCTCTTGCAAAGGGGTTACAAGGAGGAAATGTTAAGATACAGGGTAGTAGCAATGAAATATGCAACCTTCCTCTAGTTCCCATGCTGCCTCCCACCATCATGACCCCAATTCTACCACATAAATCCAACTAGCCCAGGAGATGTACAGTGAAGTTGGAAACATGGGAAATTTAGGACAGATGATCCATCAAGACTAGTAATAGGAGTGGTAATACCAGGAGGGTGGGGGATGGAGAAATAGAAAGTGAGAACCAACTTCAGGGATCTACACGTAGTCTCCTCTCTGGGGCACGGACAACAGGGAAGTGAGTGTGGGGACACATTGGACAGTGTACAGTATGAAAATAATAACAATTTGTAAATTACTAAGGGTTCAAGGGGAAGGGGGGGAGGAAGGGAAATATAGGGAGCTAATACTGGGAGCCTGGATGGAGGGAGGATGTTTTGAGAGTGATGATGGCAATAAGTGTGTAAATGTGGCCTGCATACAACTGATGTTTGTATAGATTGTGATGGGAGTTGTATGAGCCCCCAATAATATGATTCATTGAAAAAAAAAAAAAGGGAGGGAGGGAGGAGGTGCTTATACCAAGGGCTCAAGTGGAAAATATTTTGAAATGAATATGGTAATATGTTGTAAGAGCTGTAAGAGGCCCAATAAAATAATTGGAAAAAAACTGTTGAGGATATATAGTGTAAGCACACACTGTCTCATTCATTTCTATATGTGCAATTCTGACACTGAGCACGTGCTTCAAGTTGTCAACTGAGCTGTTCCTCCCATGAACACACAATCGTTGCCTAAGGTCCCAATCTAATCTTATGAATTGCTGTGGTCAATTTGATCCTAAATCATTCTGAAAAGAGCAGAATGCTTCAGGCAAACTTATTATTTATTACCTAAGCTCTTATAACTGGCAATTAGAGGAATTCCCAGCAAGAGCTTTACCAAATTGTAGCTCCTAGGCACATTTCTAAGCTTGTTCTTTTTCATATAAAAAGTTTAAAGTGCGTGCAATCATTGAGTGTTCTTAAGTACCATCTGCTTTTCGGACATCTAGTTTTTTTTGGGGGGGTGGTTAATTTAATAAATAATTTTACCGGGGACCCTTACATTGGACATCTAATTTTAAGCATGATCAACGATAGGTTAAATTTCCACTAGATTGGCAATCTAGTTTTAATGACAATTGAGAGGATTAACTAAGGGTGAAAATATAGATATTAAAAAGAAAATATAGGGCTGAGCCCTAGTGGCGTATGGTTGAGTGCAGGACTGCAGCCCACTAGGTTGGCAGTTCAAATCCAGCAGCAGCTCTCCAGGAGCAAGGCTGAGTCTCCCACTTCCACCAAAGGGCAGTGATGCCCCCCACACACACACACACAAAAGAAAATATAGGTATTAACAGGTGTATATGTATTAAGTGCATTGTCAAAGAAAGCCCTGGATAATTTATTGTAACATTCACCTGCAAAGTAATGAAAGTAGTACTCTGGCCCACAGGGCTGATGGTTCAAATCCAGCAGCAGCTCTCCAGGAGCAAGGCTGGGCTTCCTACTCCCACTAGGGCAGTGATGCCACACACACCAAAAAACAACTAGTACTCTGATGGTTAGATCTTGTCGATGGTAGCTTTTATATCTGGTGAAAGGTAGGGGTGGAGCCCAACCTATCCATCAGCCTGATGACTGACACCTTTCGGGGGGCATAAACTTTTGGATAAGCCAGACCCTGAACAGAGTCAAGCTCTCTGCCTTCTGCTGGATCTGGACCCTGTGCTGGCTTGTGGCTCTCCTGCTGTGGGCTGGCATCCCAGGGGCCATCAGCAGACTGCTGACCTTGGATTCATCCAGCTCTGCATGCCCCAGCCTGGGGTCTCCCTGCTTCCTGTTCATCAGCGCCTGCAGACACAGGAGTCAGGAGAAACCTCCAGCCTACGTTTGATTATGGATTGGAACCAGACTGGGCTTGTCGACTTCTAACTATGCAACCCATTTCTTGATATAAATCTTTCTATATGCATACATACACAAGTACAACTTATTTTGCTTCTCTAAAGAACCCAACCTGAGTACTGTCACAGATTTTATCATCAGACTATATCAAAATCATATTTATAAACAGAATAATTCATAAGGGTACATAAGATGCTGCTCTATTAGTGCCTCACGATAAGGATAACTGGGTGGTTGGGGAATAGGAAGGGAGGCTTACTATAAATTCAGTACTGCGAGTGTATCACCTATTGAAAAAAAATGTTTAAACTAGAAAACTGAGTAGAAATAATATATCTAATTTTTAAATTAAAATTTTAATTTTAAAAAATCTCCTGGAGATGAAGCCTAGTTGTGACTTTGTGCATGAGGATCTCCAGTAAATGGGCAAAGGTCTGGATGACAGAGGCACAGCAGTCTTTCAAAAGACTGGCCCGAGGAGGGGAGTGTGCTGCACTGGGGCTCAGCCAGCATCTCAGCGCCAGCCAAGCCACAGGTTCAGCCCGGGCACACGCAGGGTTGATGACAGCTGCCAGAAAAGCTTGTTTCAAGGTTCCTATCCTCATTCACTCCCATTTATGCTGAACCTGTGCAATCACTGGCAGGCCCAGGGACAAAGAAACTGAAGGGGGCAGTGAGAATCACTGTCTCAGAACAGAGAGGCAGATGAGAAAGGTGCGAGTGAAGGCCACTGGCTATTGGCTTTGGTAACATTAGCGTGCCAGCTCATCTACACTTGCTGAGATAGTTTAGGCTTTGTGTCAACTAGGCAGGGTTAGGAGTCTCAGAGGGGCTCCCCACTGAGTAATGCCCTATGACCTGACATAATGTAATCTGTTTCAGGATGAGTGTTCCTAGCGATTAAAAGTTCCCTTGGGGCTGTGGCTTATTTCCAGTATATGTGGGCACTGCGTAAACTCTTACTGGGTCTGAATTCTGCATCTGGCTCACCCCCAGACCCCCAGCTCTCTGGACTTGAGTCATCAATCTACTACAATGTTTGAGGGTCTTGGGAGTCCGCGACCTGCCATCTTACTGATTGATCTTGGATTCATTCACCTATGCAGCTTAAAGCCAGCTATCTGGGGCCGAGCCCCGGTGGCGTAGTGGTTGTGCGCGGGACTGTAGCCCACTGGGTTGGTTCAAATCCAGCAGCAAGGCTGGGCCTCCTACTCCCACCACCAGAGGGCAGTGATGCCCCTAACACAAACAAACAAACAAAAGCCAGCTATCTGAACCCTGCTGATTGAAACTGGATACTATGGCCACTTGGGTCAGAAACCAGCAGCCTGACATCTGACCTGTGAACTTGCCCACCTCTAAGACTGCATGAGGCATTTCCCTGATATAAACTTCTAAGACACTAGCTACCCACGCACCTTTATTGGAATAAGGGGCTATTGTTCTCTGCAGCTGTAAATCACTTAAGATTGTGAGAGCTGACATAATACTAAGTGCCGAGAAAGTACTTGTGGTGCAAGGTGGCCAGAGGAGAGGAAAGTTGAACACGGAATGCAGAGGAGTTTACAGTGAGAAAATGGGGGGGTTCTCAGGAAGAATTATAGGACTGCGTTAATTTACCAGGTGCCTAGAAAAGAGGGAGTTCCTTAATAAAGTGTTGCCAGGCCAAAAAATAACCACATCCATGACAAAAAAACAGAACTGGAAAAAGCCAAGACCTTCACAAACATTTTAGTTGCACAACTTTAACTCAAATGATTGTGTGGTTTCAACTCATAAAACAGATACAAAGGGCTGAGCCCTGGTGGTTTAGTGGTAGTTTGCAGGACTGCGACCCACAGGGTTAACAGTTCAAATCCAGCAGCAAGGCTGGGCTTGCTACTCCCACCAGGGCAGTGATGCCACACAAAAAACAAACAAACAAAAAGATACAAAGGGTCACTGTATGATCGTGATGGGAGTTATATGAGCATCCAATAAAATTATTTATTAAAAAAGGGGGGAGGGGGAACGAGGAGCTTATACCAAGGGCTCAAGTAGGAAATATTTGAAAATGAATATGCCAACATGTGTACAAATATGGTTGATATGAATGATGCATTGAATGTTCTAAGAGCTGTAAGAGGCCCCAGTAGAATCATTGGGGGAAAGTCACTCTGCTTGCAGCTATCCAGTAGATACGCCAAGACTATCTACTGTGGCTCCCTATTTTCCCCAAGTCAGACACTTCCCTGAGAAAACTAGTCTGAAAACATTCTAGGGTAATGCATTCACTTTAAAAGTAAGTAAACTAGGCTGAGCCCCGGTGGCGTAGTGGTTGTGCGCGGGACTG
>PVJH01025870.1:0-30843 GCA_004026705.1 Nesogale talazaci | reverse complement strand
AGAATGGGAAGAGAAGAGGCCAAAGAAACCCTGCATGAGGGGTGGGAGTGCTGATCCTATCACACTGGATAGACTTTTAAAGGCTTTCATTTTTCCTCTGGATGAGCCAGTAAATTGATATCATGGGACTTATTTTTAACAGCATAACTCTGACAACTGTTGGGAAAATAGTGGAAGCAAGAATAGAAGCAGGAAATGGCACTTGCAGAGGTCTAACATAGGTATGTCCATATATAAATACACTATCTGTTATAAGGTGGGAATAAATTTAAGAACATATCTATAAGCCAAAAATTAAGGCAGCAAGTGGATCTTGGGCCCTCACCCTGGTGCTCCCTCATGGAAAGAACACTGTGTTCTATGGGCTCACTGACCCAACATAATCACTGAAGTAAAATGGGTACATAAGCAAATGTGGTGAAGAAAGATGATGGTGCCCACCCGTCAAAGGATATATCATCTGGGGTCTTAAAAGCCTGAAGATAAACAATAGACCATCTAATTAAGAAGAGACCACACCCACACAGAAGAAGCACAACCGCCAGTGTGGCCACATGGTGGTGAAAGGTCCAGGCAATAGACATCAAACGTGAAGGCAGGGAACAAACACATATAACTGCGTGCACACATCCCTAAGGTGCCCATTGAGGACATGTGGGAGCATGAGTAAGAGAGGTGAAGAAAGCTGATAGTGCCCAGTTATCAAAAGATATAGCATCTGGGGTCTTAAAGACTTGAACATAAACAAGCAGCCATCTAGCTCAGGAACAACAAAACCCACCATAAAAGAAGCTCACTTGCCTGTGCGATCATGAGGTGCTGAAACAATCAGGCATCAGCCATCAAGGAACAAAAATCAAAATCAATGGACCAACTAACTCCCGATATCACTGAAGACAAATGGATACAGAGGCAAACAGAGTAGAAGAAATGATGGTGCCCAGCACCAAATGATTGAATGAGTCTCAAAGACTTGAAGCACAGAGACATCAAAGTCCACATGCAAGAAGCACACAAGTGTGATCAAGAGGGGCCAAGGGAGCAGATATCGAACATCAAAGAACAGGATCACTTCATTACAAGTGAGGGTCGGAACAGGGTGGGGACCTAAGGCCCACTGGTGGGTAACTGGACACCCCTTTACAGGGGAATCATGGGGAGGAGACAGAATACTCAAGGTGCACCCGGGCAGTGATGATGCATATAAGTTTCCTCTAGTTCCTGAGGTCTTGCTCCCCTCCAACCATCATGGTCCCAACTCTGCCTTCCAAATCCGGATGGACTGGAGAAGGTACACTAGTGCAGAGGGGGCTGGAGATATGGGGAAACCAGGATGGGTGAGTCCCTTCGGGCTGGTGGTTAGATTGGAACTACTGGGTGGGTGGAGAGAAGGTAGGGTAGAGAGACGGAACCAACTGCAAGGGTCTACATATGACCTTCTGTCTAGAGGATGGGTTTCAGGGGAGTGGGCTGAGGGAGGTGCTGGGCAGAGTAAGATATGACAGAACAATAATAATTTATAAAGTATTGAGGGCTGATGGTGGAGGGAGAGCAGGGCAAGAGGGGAGGGGTTGGAAAAGGTGGTTGTTTGGAGAATGATCACGGCAGCGGACGTGTGAATGTGCTTGGCACAGTATATTTACTTACATATTGGAAAAACGATGTACGAACCCCTAATAAAATTTTTTTTAATTAAAAAAAAAAGAATAAACAGGTGAAACATGAAAAAAAAAAAGAATAGAAGCAGGAAGACCAGTTAGGAAGCTATTGCCAAATTGCAAAATCATGGTGATGATGGCTTCAAGATCGTAGTGATAGAAGTCAGGTAGTTTGGGATATATTTTAATGGTCAGATGTTCTTTCTCATAGAACGACATTTTAATGTCAATATTGTATTCTAAATATTATTACTATAAGTATGCTTTATCTTTGTCTTTGAATAATTTTAAAGCTACATAAGAATTTTTTTCCCAATAAGGGAGTTATACAATCACAACACCTGTTACAGATCCTTAGTTTGGTGGTATTGACTATAAAAGCAAATTTTTCATAGATTATTTAGTGAGCAACTCTAGCCCCAACTAATCTTGGGAGTTTATAGGTAGAATTTTTATAAAGCAGTATTTGCACTTGTAGCTTAAGAGGAGCTTACATTTTTATAGATTTTCACCTCCTAACAGGCCGCATTTTAAATCCAGTGATTAATGAAGGATTTATCTTCACCGCCTTGTAGTACTTAAATGTTTGAAAAATTCTACCAGGCAGTTTGAAAGGTTTGTTTACACTATTGTCTAGAGAAGAAACAATATAATTCTGATACTGAAACAGTTGAATGCCAACGACTGCTTTTTAAAAACTTGTGTCCTAGTTTAGACTTACTTTCTTTGAAACTGTACACTTTCATATTGCTTCTACTTTTAATTTGTTTCCCTATGTCTAATTCACCACTCAGAAGACTAGTGTTATTTGCTTTCTTTCTTAGAATTTCTTACTTCATCATTTTGTTTGTCTATTTGTTTTCTCTCCATGTGCCTCTCTTGGATTTAAGATAAATAAGATGATGGTAATTACCCTGGGGAAGACAAATGATAAACCAGAGAACAATGAAAGAGTGTGACGCCAAAATGTACACCTGAAAACAAATGGCACTCTACTAGTTTTGTGTTCTCCTTATTTTAATTTCTTCTTATTATCACATATAATGGATGTGTTTGTCATAGCTACTATGTGTGAAAGAAGTGATTTATCAGAAAGCCATTCCTGCATGCAAGGAATTAAATTCATAACTTAAAAATGAGTTTTGAAAAAAAATGAACTTAGATATTGTATACTATCTGATCTATGTACATATCAGCTACAGTGAAAGGACTACATTTTCCAGCCTCAGAAACCCACAAGGGCAATTCTGCTTTGCCTTAGGGTCACTAGGAATAGGTGTCATTGCAGTGGCAGTATATAAGTGAGAAGCTAGTTCTCTAAAACACGGGCATGATGCCTCAAAACACTGGGCTAGGCTTCTCAGTTGTGATTAACTGCATTATTCCTAGACCCGTCCAGAGTGCAGAGCATGGTACAGTGTATCGATTTTGTTTTTCATGTAAGATGCTGTTTCTCAAAATGTAGGTGTGGGCCCCACAGCAGCAGCATCCCCATCACCCGGGAACAAATTGTGTAAAGTTCATACCCGGCTTCAGAGCTAATCAATCAGAACTTCAAGGATGGGGTCCACCTCTATTTTAATATGCCCCAAGATATCTTGAGTCTGGTGTGGGCTAACACTTAAACACTACTGAAAGAGGGGTTCTTGTTTAATTCACAAATGAGGGTGTGTTCTTTAAATTGCTGCTTTTCTCATGTTCCTTTTCTTGCCTTTTTGTAACCCTCTCCACTCCCTGAAGAGTCCAATCTTCCGTGCTAAGTTTACCGCACGATGTAAGCCTTAGATGTGTTCCTATACCCTGAGTTTCAGAATTTGCTTCTTCCTTTGTGTGATCTTAAAAATATTGTTGTTGTATTGCAGCCCACTGAGTTGGAGGTTCAAATCCAGCAGCAGATCTCCAGGAAGAAGGCTGGGCCTCCTACTCCCACCACCAGAGGGCAGTGATGCCCCCTGGTGTGTGTGTGTGTGTGTGTGTGTGTGTGTGTGTGAGAGAGAGAGAGAGAGAGAGAGAGAGAGTTGTCATTAATAGATAGCAAGTCAGCCCCCACTCATGTTAAGTCCAGGCAGTAGGAACAACTGTTGTTCCCAGCAGCGGCATAGCCAATGAGTTATGGACTTGACCATAGGGAGTCATTGGGTCCGTTGATTAATTTTTGGAAGTAAACCACAAAAGCTTTCTTCCTAATCTTGCCAATTTGTGTACTCCACTGATCCTTCATCGCAGCCCACAAACTCTCACTGTCAAATAATTGGGAGTTGTGCATGAGGTTTGTTGGTAGAAAATCAAATCCACCTTCCCCATTCAATAAATGTGAATTTCTAACAGGAACTAGCCCTACCCTGGGCTAAGCAATGTGATTTGTTTTGGGGTGCCATTGAATTGGCTCTGCCCCACAGCGACCCTCTGTTCAAAGGGAGGAAATACCACCCAGTCCCACACTATCATCTCAATAGATCTTATATTTGAGCCCAGCCTCTGTGTGATCCATCTTGTCTAGGGTCTTCTCTTTTGCTGGCCCTCTAATTTACAAGTATTTTGTCCTTTGGCAGTGACTGGTCTGCCCTGTTAACATGCCCGAAATACATGAGAACAAATCCTGCTGTCCTTGCTTTAAGGAACTCTCTGCCTTACTTGGCCCAAGATACATTTGGTCCTTTCACTGTCCTGTGATGGCTGTGTTGCCGTAATTCTGACCAAACAACAGACTATGACCTTCTTTAGTGAAGAAGACCTATGAGACTAGCATCTGTCACCTGTGCTAATAATCACTTCTCCTAGCAATACTTTAATGCTTTGTTTTTTTTTTAGGCTTACATCCCAAGTGATAGCCAGGAGCTCAGTATCTCATCACATACTGTTAAGAGAGTGGCTATCTTGAGACAGTTGTTGTTTATCTCCTAAGATGTAACAAAATAATAATACCACCCTGCTTCTTCTCAAAGAGCTCTAGTTGGTATAATAGATTGTATTACATAATGTCGTACATGATAAGCAATTCTGACACTTTTGGAGGGAAACATTTTAGACCGTTAAATTGAAAGGTGCTAGTTTACTAGGTAGGCTAGTTTAATAGGGAGTATGGGCTGGCAGAAATCAGGAAATCACACAGCCCCAGAGTTTTGGAGAAGCCTTGGAGTGAAACAGCAGGTTTTTGTACTGAGGAAGGGGTATGTCGTTCACAGGGGCTGGCAGGATCGATAGCAGAGGAAATTAGTGGGAAAAGGGTAATGTGAGTGAAAGTCCACCCAGAGGGGTGAGAAAAGATTGTTCTTAATTTTCTCCCATTCATTCATGGAGTCAGCTGTCGGATCTTTAGGAGCTCTGTTGGAGCAGGGATTACTTACTTACCAAGCATCAAAAAGCCAGTGTTCTAACCCCACCAGCTATCTAAATGAGGCTATCTGTGGCTGCTAGGTTTATAATAGAAAGATTTATCACTTTGGAAATCATATGAAGCTATGCTACTCTGTCTTGTAGGGGTCATCAGTGTTGGAATTGATATGATAATGGGTTTGGGTTTGAATATTTTAAACAAGAACCCTTCAAGTCTTTATTTTTATAACTCTGTTGGTTTATGTATTTGGAGTACTTACTGCTCTATTTTCCATCAATTACAGACCCTATTTCAAACTAATGCCATTATATAATATAGCCATCAGTATAATACATTGAGTTTTGTTCAGATTTTCAAATTCAGCTTTCAAAATGATACCAAATCATTAACTCTCCATAATATTTTATGACTTTACCATAGGAGAACAGTAATGCTCCCTTATTGAGATATATGGGCTTGTCAAAAACAGAATAGGTGGAATTATGCAAATACTTAGCAGATGTGTTGGGTTATTATTTTTCTGAATGTTAATATGACAAATAAATTCTACTGCTATAACATGATAAGAACTGTTTCTTTCACCATACATAGTCCTCCCATTCTGTTTCAGTGCAGGTCTTGGCACCTTGTAGACCTTTGATTATGAACTACATGTTGTGTCACAGAATTAACTTAAAGCATCAATAAACACTAAGCTGTGCTATGCATCAACACATCACATATCTGAGTTCATATCTATAATTAGTTGATGTCCCTGTTTTATTTCTGATATTGAAGTTTGAAGTTACACTTGCTATCAGCAAAGCTTGAGAGTTGTTGCCCTGAGGTGTTGTATGTAAACTGGCTCCATATGCTATTAAATACCAGCATGCTCATCATACAAGCTCCTTTTCTCTGGTCTCAGTTTCTTTGCCTTTGTATTTTTTTGAGCAGGTTTATTGGGATATAATCCACATGTCACACAATTCAGTAGTTCAATAAGATCCCTAAATTTTGTAATCATTACCACGATCAATCTTTGAACATTTTCTTAAGTCTTTTACTCCCTGCTATTAGCTCCCCATTCCCTCTACCCAACCTCCCCTGCAACACCTCAAGAGACTATTAATCCCATTGTTGTCTCTGTAAATTCACCTACCCTGGATTTAATATATAGATAAACCTACAAAGGAACACAAACAGCAAGAACAAAATAATATCAAGTAGAACCTCACTTGAAAAAAAAGCAGAAAATATTACAACTAGAACAGTAGGTCAAAAGGAAGATCAAAAGTAAAGTGTTAAATTCTAACCTAACTACATTTACCATACTCTGCTTTCCAATGCACTCTGCATGATAGCAAGACTATTTGGTTTCTTGGTAAGCAACACATGCACTGTCTCCTTTTTCCAGAGTTAAACAAGCTTTTTAAAAATTATTATATTTTTTATTTCCATCCTTTTACTGAGGGCTTTTACAGCTCTTATATTATTCCATGCATCAATTGTAGCAAGCATAATTGTACATATCTTGCCATTATTTCCAAGGTATTTTCTGCTTGAGTTCTTGACATGAGCTCCTTTTCCCTCGTCCCTCCCGCAGCTGCCCACCCTCCTTTATCCTTGAGCAATTATATATTATTATTATATTATTATTATTAGTTCATCTTACCCTGCCCTTAGTCTGCCTGCATCCATATTTCTGTTATTCATCATTTCTGCTATTTAGAGTACTAAACTTCAAGAAAATAGTGTCTTTAATTAATTTTTGCATATTTTCTTAACTACTAATATTGGATACTTTTCAGAGTTAATAACTATCTGGAAAAGAATCACTAGTAAATTCTTTTACTGTCCTCTGTTTAAGTATCATATAAGCAAATTGATTTATTTTTATCCAGCTAAATAGCCTGCTTTAAAGACAGGCAATAATAAATATAATGCTTTAATTTTTATAAACTATGACAAGTATAACTAACCAGGGTATGAATTTAAGCTGGTATCCTTTAATGTCCAGTATACCACAGCTTACTTCATTCTTGCTTTACTCTCCTTTACATGTACTTTAATCTCATGACTCTGGATCTGTCAAAGTAGCATATACATGGATTTCTTCGGTAATGCCTTCCTATTTTAAAATGCAATATTACTATTTCATTAATGACTTCGTAAGACCATAAAATTATTATTTTTATGGAGTTGAGAAAAGCATAGAATGTCAGGTAATAAATTAAGAATGTGGTAACATTTTTGTTGTTGTAGTTTTTAATTCTTGAGAAAAAGGCACAGAAATCCTGTTTGACTTCTTTCAAGCACGAGAAGTGAGGAGACTAACCCTGATTGCTTCCCCCAGGCAGATATGCTCATCTTCATGTCTGTATCTTACTCCAATACACTCTCATCGCTCGCTCTGGTCGCGCACTGGTTGTCTATTGGCATGGGACATTGCTGGCAGTGGGCACACAGAGGCCCCCGGCAGGACTCAGGATTGGGGAGCTTTCAAAGACACTGGGTCCCGTGGTGGCGTAGCGCTTGTACACTGGGCTACGAACCACGGAATAACGCAGTTTAAACTCACCAGCTGCTCTGCCAGAGAACGACTTGACTTTCTGCTCCCTCCCGGGGTTACTGCCAAGGAGACGAACACCGTTTTAGAAGTACAGCCAGCGTGCTCCGGCTAGGCAAGGATGGTCAGACTGTGCCTTACACTCTTTAGACGTGTCTGGAGAGACTGGTGTCTGGAGAAGGACTACAAGTTAGTACATGCAGAGGGGCAGTGTTAGAGAGCCAGGTCGTAGTGCCATGGACAGATACTGCAGCTGCAGGCCGGCGTAGCCCTGGACAGCGTTTCCTTCTCTTGTACTCTGGGCAGCAATGGGTCAGAACCGATGAGATGGCTCTTCACAACAATCACAACAAAGATTTCGAGTCTGGGAAACCCACGCGGCCAATTCAGCCCTTGCCTGTAGGGTCCTCCTAAGTCAGAATGGACTCAGAGCGGTTTTTCTGCTTGGGTTGCGTTCAGTTTGCAGTGACAAGCTACAGAAGGTTAAGGACACAGTTCCTCTGCCTGCAATGCCTTTTCACAGTCATGCTGGCTGACACGTGTCTGGTTCTTGGCGTCGCAGTCATGCAATGCCATGTCCTCTGTCCTCGGTGGGCAAGTGTTCCGAGGCGCCCAGATAGCGCCCTGCTCTCCGCTTCAGCCTCCTTCTCCCGGGAAGCTGCCACTGGGCCGCAGGGCGTCTCAGCGCCGCATCTCTGCCCACCTGCTGCACACAGATCCTGAACGTGCTTCACTCCTGTTTCTCCTTCTGGCTCCTCATGGGATTTTCCCGTCCCTGTTTCTGGAATGGCTCACTTTATACGCAGCGGAATGACAAAACTGATTAACGCCTCTCATAGAGGGACTTACAAACACCAAGGATAAAAGAGTCGCAGCGAATAATTCAACTTCCGCACAATTATTGTTTTGTTTTTAGTATATCACTTCTCTGAATATTAATGACACCTGAATCCTGCTGTTATTAAGTTTTTTTCCTTTGATAATATACAACACTCCTTTTTCTGACTGCTAATATAATAAATTATGTTATAACATGATAACTTGATCTTTTATCATATAGAAAATCCAGGTTTTAGAACTTGCAAACTGGATATAAATTACATTTGTGTGTGTGTATGAGTGTGTGTGTGTGTGTGTGTGTGTGTAAAACTTAACTGAATGGCAGCGAGGGACCTCTAAAATCTGAGAGTGCCATGTTTTCTCTAAAAGTTGGCCTCGTAATTCCAGGGTTATCTTTCCTCATTCTTGTTACCAATAAAGGTTTTAAATTGTTGACATCTATTTCTTAACTGTGGTTTAGTGCATATCCGGATAACAGAACCTTGTGTCTGATATTTTAAGAAGTGGATCTTTTTAAATTTGAAGACACTTTGTAAGATTTATCAGCAAAATATTAGGAAAGAAGACTCTCTTTCAACAAACTCTGGGAAGCATTTACAATTTTTAAAGTTTTCTGTTTCTATGTACACCTCAAGGCTTGCATATTATTTTTATAATGGCTTTACATTTGGTACTTTATTGAACATGCAGCAGTGTAATCAGAAGGAAGAGATCATCGTTAGAACATGGCTCAATAGGTCTGACAAATAGATCTTACCTTACTAAGAATAGGTTTTGTTTCCCTTCTGTGTCTACCCTAAAGAAAGCCTAACACACTGTGTTCCTATTAATAAACCCCTAGCTTTGTAAGAGCAGTAAATGTTTACATGTTTATGTTTTTTGAAAAGTCAGTCCAGCTCTTATATTTTTGTGTGTGTTGTTTTACTCCATGTTCCTATGATATATCATATAACAATTCTTTAGGTGTGATTTCAAAGAATTTGTGTGACACCGTCTGCCAAAAATTCTAATCTTGCAAAGTCATCCTGAAAGAATCTCAAGCATCTGTTCTGCTTGTGTTATGAAATTTAAGAAGGAGTGAATGGTACACCTACTGTACCCTGCCCTTTAAGTAACTTTAGTGTTTCGTAGATGTAAGAACATAATCTCTCAGTGTGGAAATAGTTGTTTACGTATGCACTCAAAGACACAAAGAATTTTAAAGTACTGGAAATTAAACTCACCTCAACTCTTTTGTTTGGAATCTTTATCTTAAAATTGTTTGTATTGCTTTTGTGTATATAGTCCACAGAGGAATTCTTTTTAATAAAGAAAATCTTTGAATGTTCTCTAATTATAGAAAATATGACTAAATAATGGGCATGTAGATGTTTAGCACACTTAGATCTTAATTTCAGAACACCTTTTTTGCTTTACATGCATTTCTTGTATATTAGTAATTTTATTGCTACATAAAATTATTATTTTCCTAATTTAAGAACACTTGTTTTCCTGCTTTGCAGGTCAGTTTCTTCTGGAAGATGCTCGTCTCTTAGAAGCAGCTGAGATGGCAAAGAAAGCCGCTGAGCTAGACAGCACTGAGTTTGATGTTGTCTTCAATGCTGCCCACATGCTGAGGTTAGTCTTTGTTACTGTGCTTTAAAGACCAAAGCTCTGAATTAGAGAACACAGGGTGCCCAGCGTTTCATTGTTTTTGTTGTTGTTGTTGTTGTTGTTTTTAAATAGAGAATTTGAATTAATGCACATTTTTAAACTCTCCTCAACATGAATATTTTATACTAATAATGCTATGGTTCTTATCCCATGTTCTTAAAGTGAATTATTCTTAATAACCGTGGCCATCACTAATCTGTTGTCAATTTGAGGATTGGGAATACAGGGGTGGAGTCTAGTCTGTCAATCTGAATATAGCCAATGAGACCTCTCTGTGGACATGGCTTTCTCCTGAGAATTCTGAGAAATCCGGCCGTATTTTCCTCTTGGAGGTGACAGATTTACAACTCAGCACCTTGGAGACACTCTACCAGACACAAGGCTGACTCCCTGTGAGACATCTCAGAGAAAAAGCAATTTGGACTTACCCTGATGGAACCTGACCTCTGAAGCCAGAAAAGCCATGTAGAAATGCGTACCAGTGCTGAGATGCTTGTGAAGACACAGAGAGGCCCCTGCCAGTGCTGAGTTGCTTCTACCACCACTTGATACACAACACTCTGCACGCAATGACCTGTGATTTTCCTGGTGTTGTTGCATGTGCTCCGTGAGTTTGAAGAGGAATTATGGATTGGTATTGGACATATGGCCTAATATCAGACTTTTGACTTTGAACCAGACTGGGCTGGGATGTTTTCTTTATGTACCCTCTCCCTTATATACATATGTGTGCTTATGAATTTGTTTCTCTAGTCTACCCAGACTAACACATGATGTTATCTTGGGGATGGGGTCCTGGAGAAACAAATCATAAAGATGAAATGTAGATGTTTGTTTGACTTTTGCCTCATAGTGGTGTTTCTTCTTTGACTAGCCACAAGTAAGATATGTCCTTGCAGTTTACTTAGTTGTTTTCTGGAAAGAATATGGGAAGTTAAAGTTTTGATTTTATTTTTGGATGCTGTCTTGGATATTCCTGTATGGAATGGCAAAAATGAATGTTGTTAATGTATATTTTGATCTCAAAGGTTAAAAATCACCATTTTAGTGCTAAGCCCCGGTGGCGTAAGTGTTTGAGTGTGGGACTACGGCCCGCGGGCTTGGCGCTTCAAATCCAGCAGCTGCTCTCAGGAGCAGCACTGAGTAGCATCCACGACCACCAGAGGCAGTGATGCCCAAAAAACAAATTAAAAAAACCCCAAAGTTCACCATTTTAATGTCTCAGAAACTATGCTGCTTAAGGAAAATGACTGACAGAAGGCATGGATCTGTTTTTTGCCTTCAGAAACTCAATCCCATATTTTGTATACATAGTATAGTTTAAATAAGGATTTAAATAAAATAATTAAGGATTGAACTTGACTGTTTTAAGAATTGAGTTTAGTATCTGATTCGACTGTTTATACTGATTTCTTCTGCTTATTGTTTTGCTATCATGGTTGAAAGAAGTGATTTGGGGAAGTATGAAAATAGAGTGTTTGTGAACCCATTTGCCTCAAGCCATTAATTTGATCCTTAGGAGAGATTAGCCCCACCCAGTGTTTTGGAGTATTCTGGATATTTTAATTCCAAGAGATCTGCCTAAGGGCCAGATTGACAGATTGAAGAAGGAGGAACTCATTCTTTGGAAATCTTGAACTAGTGATTATTTTCAGAAACTGCAAAATATGAAACCATGAAGATGACTCCTCTCTGGGACTGAGTATTAAAGGAAGCCTGCTAGGTGATCACCTAGATGAAGAAATAAATACAGCAGTAAAGAGAAGGGTTGAGTTTGGCCACTGACCTCATGGACTTGTTTCACAGGAAATACAGAAGATGAGAGTGGGTTGAATGGTCTGAAGTTCATGACCTAGCATGAGAGGCTAGGCTTGTTGAGAATTTGTGATGGGGCCATAGTCTAAAGGGAAGGCAACCAATGGATACCCTAGTAGGTCTAAGTGAAACAGCCCAAATTGAGTTGACCAGAAACTGACCAGATAAAGAGACGTTATTGAGCCTGTGAACTGGTGTAGTAACCATCTAAAACTAAATCAGGGTCTTAAAAATCCATTATATTCTATCATATATGTAATGACCATGGCATCTGAACAACCTTCCACATGCATATGCTCCAACCTTTCTTACTGATAGTTAGGAGGACTCTAAGCATTTGAGGATTAAAATCATGGTTGTAGCCCTCAGTATGTAAATCATGTAAAGGAAACTAAAGTCTCACAACTGAATCAGTAGCTGTTCGCCATCATGATAAATGGAGACACATGTAAGTGGTCAGGGAGTAAACTTTGCTTGGATACACAAGCAACACTTGGAAGCAGCAGTCAAAAAAACATGACTTTACTGCAGTGGGCAGATCTGCTGCCTAAAATCTCTTTAAAGTATTGGGGCAAAAGGATATCAATTTGGGAACTTAGATATGCTTCATCCAAACCATGGAATGTGTCATCTCCTCCTATGCATGTGATAGTTAAGACAAGAAAAAGGACGACTGCAGAATATGTGTTGCCTTTGAATTATGGTGTGGGTGAAGAATATTGAAAGCACCGTGGTTTTCCAGAAGAACAAACAAGTCTGTCTTGCCAAATGAACAACTGGAAAGCTCCTTAAAAGGCAGGATGGTGTGACTTCATCGCCTGCACTCTGAACGTATTATCAGGAGAGGCCACATCTTGGAAAAGAACATCGTGCTTCCGAAAGTGGAGGGTGGGTGAGAAGGAGGCAGACCCTCCCTGTGGTGGAGGACGGACACAGTGGTTGCAACAATGGACTCAACGATACAAACAACTGTGTGGATGGCCCACGACTGAACAACGCTTTGATCTGTATTTCAGAGAGTCTGTGACTGGAAACTGCTACTGGTACCCAAAACAACAATATATCTAATTTTCATCGCATATGAACTTAGACATTAACAAATTATCAAAATATTTCCCTTCCCACAAAAAATTATTGGCCATAAAATGTGAAAAGAAAACTGAAATTTCAATTAATGTGTATAAATAAATGTCCACAATCTAAAACATCCTGTCAACAAAATGCTGTTTTTCAACATTTGTTTATTGACATGAGTTAGAGTAAATATGGGAGGTGAGCCATATTTTAATATTTTTGCTAGAGATGATCAAATACAATCTCTATTTAAGACCTGTAAATTCTCAACATGGCCTGTAATTAGCACTACTGAAACATATTGAAGCCATGCACTTTTAAGTGCTTCTATTTTTAGAAGGATTATTTTGAAAACTAACCACCATTATGGTTAATAAAAACTTAAAAAGTCAGAACAATGTTTTTATGAATATTAAAAGGTACATTCAAACTCCAACTCACAGAAAATCACATTTTAGGCTACTTTTAAGAAACTTATGGATATCATTGACTCTGAAGCCCTGTCTGCCTTCTCCCACCCTCTTGCCATGTGTCATTATTGCATGGGTTCCTTGTTGGGTTGCCTTTCAGTTTGAACACACCTGCAGCATTACAGGAGATAGAAGAGGCTCTTGGCAATGATAACAATTTACAATGTTGGAAATTCAAAGGAACAATTATACATTTTCTGCCCTATAGGTTCAATAATAGAAAAATAATAGAGGAGTTGGTTGAAATTTTCATGCCTTAAAAAGATAGGTTTTAAAAAAGAACCTTGACTATAGCTTCAGATATAGTAGTAATAAAAAACAGAGGTCTGTATATCATACAGAACTATGGTGTAACAACCAGGATATTGACATCAATGCAAATTTTCCCTGTTTCACCTTGTGTGCATGTACCTCATACGAAGTAATTTGGTCACACATACAGTCCATTGGTAGCCCTCTGAACTGTTGAATCCCACCAGTTGGTACTAAACGGGAGAGGGGTGAAGCTGCCTGCTTCCTTAAAGATTTAGACTTGGAAACCACATATAGGGCTGCTGTGAGTTGGACTTTGAATTACCCCAATAGGAGTGAGTTTGCAGATTTGTCAGCTACAGTTCTATAGAGAGAGCGAGCCTGATGGTGTAGTGGGCACATGTTGGGCTGCAATCTGCATGATTGGCAGTTTGAGACCCCCAGCAGCTCCATGGGAAACAGACTGAACTTTCTATTCCTATAAGCCATTACAGTCTTGACAACCCACAGTGGGGTTTCCATGAGCCAGTATTAACTCAATGACAGCATTTATTTTTTTATACATATATAGCTGCATACATATACAAACTAAAACACAGTGCCTTCATTATTGATGTCTCTCATAGAGCCCTATCTTTCTACCTAAGAAACTAAAATTTAATGCAGAATGTGTACATTAGTTTGGGTCTATCATTTGAGATTGTAATTAGAGCTGTATCTTAATGGTTTTCTACTTGGCATTTTATAAATTGTGGATAAGAAATGTATAATCTGGCAGACAGAAAAATAGTATCCTCTGAAGTTTCCCTTGAAATGCTCTGACAATGGTTATTTATAATTTGTGAAACACTTGTTTTAAAATGAGCCCAAGAAAGCTGACATCTACAAAGAGAAGTAAGGATTTAATTGACTACTGGTACATTTTAAGATAAACAGCCTCTCTGTAAGAAGTGTAAATGCAAGGGTAAGTTTTTAAAGATACCTTAATTTACATGACAAGGTTAAGTGTTGTGTTGTTGTTGTCCCCCCCCCCCCCAGGAAGATAACTTTGCTTTTCTTGAATAAAATACCAAATTTTAGTCACATTGAAGCATGGATGAGAATGCACACGTTTTTACAATTCATCTTAAACACAATAGATACTTTCATCAACAGGATGTTTCACTATATATTAAATCAGTATATCAAATTCAAGGTCTACCAATAGAAACTCATTATAAAAACCTTACAAAGCATGTCCTTGTTGAATATATCACGTGTAACTATTTTTAGTTATCAGTGTTAGAAACCAGGAAAGTATATTGGTTACAAGTTAGTGGTAGGGGAGTATGTAGGATTATTTTTCAGCAAACTTCTTCATAACATTTTAATTATTTTTTATTGTTTGGGCATCACTTCCCTCTGGTGGTGGGAGTAGGAGGCCCAGCCTTTGCTCCTGTGGAGCCGCTGCTGGAATCGAACCTCCATCCCAGTGGGCCGCAGTCCCGTGCACAGCCACTACGCCACTGGGGCTCAGCCCCCCATAACACTTTAGTATGACAACAACTTCGTCCTATCCTACCCAGCTTGGTGACCATCTCCACTGATGTTTTAACTTATTGTTCCTGCTTTTTGACTCCAGAATTGAACCATTTCTTGAGCACTGACCCTGTACACTGAACACCAGCCTTATTCCTAATGAAGATATTCAGTTTAGTTTGCTGAAAGGAATAGGAAGGGTTATTGGTTGTCCCTGGAGCGCAGCCTTATCAAAATGGTTAGCTGTCAAGAATGTGCGTATTGCTTCATGTTATCTATTGTTTGGTGTGGGGATACCACAGGATACTAACTTGAATTTGATAAATAATTCTTTCCTTAAGAGCTGTTATGTTGAATGATATTTAGAAGTTAAAATTGGCAAGGTCTTGCAACCAGTTGGTTATGATGGATGATGTCTCCATGCTTGTGATTTGCGTAGCTGGATTAATAGCTTGATATTAATATTAATAAGCTATTAATATATTAATAGCTTGATAGCTACCCCAAATTAACCATTCAGTGAAAGCTTGTAAGTCATCAGGTTCAAACACATAAGTTTAATCTAATCTTTCTTGCTAATGCCCAGTGAAATGATCTAAAGAATTGAGTAAGTTAAAAATAGGTGACTCATTCCAAATTTTTAAAGATTCCATCTGGATGAGACAAGATTGAGAAAAGTGCAGTTCCAGGAGCAGTCAAGGGGGAAATTTGTATCTTACTATAACCTTCAGGAAGTGTTCCAGATGTTGAATCTTACATGAACATAGTTTCAAGTTGCTGTGTTTACCCTGGTTTATTATACTGGGCAAGGAGGGTACGTTAGATAAAAATAAGTCTCTAAATTAAAGCCACACTAACTGCCATCAAGTCAGTGCTGACTTTTAGGGACCAACCTCTGTGGGTTTTTGAAACCCAGGGTTTTGTAAACCCTGGAAAGGTTTACAGGGGGAGAAAGCCCAGTCTGTCCCCTGTTGGGCTGCTGGTCGATTCCCACTAAGGCCCATGAGGATCACAGGCCCCCCTGCCACCACCACACCTCCAGGGCTCCTCCTGGTGGCCAATCTCTACTGTGGCCAGATCTACTAAGATAGCGGGGTATTACCTCAGCTAATTTAGGGCTGCCAGCAATGAAAAAAATGCCACCCCAAAGGAGAAAAATTACCTGCAGCTTCTAGTGTCACCATTCTCAGGTAGCCCGGCTTAGAAAATTTTCTGCTCCCTATAGGCGACATGAAGAAAACTTGTTACAGCTAGAGTGGATCAAAATGTGTCATTTTTTCCCTGGACCTAGGTTTGAAATATGAGTAACTTTTAGTAGAGCCATTCCAACTCACAATGAAGGATAAAGATTGTCCTCTGTAAACAAGGATTCCACAATTTTGAAACCTGGAATTTAACTTGGCAGTTAAATGAAACACCTAAGACATTCTTGGTTCTTACAGTGTCTGTTGGTCCCTCAGTCAGCCTTACCACAAAGGCTCTCAGCTGTACTTCTGAGGTTCAGCAAGTCCAACACCCCCAATAAACGCCCAGAGACACCCCATTCCCCAAGTAGCCTCTTGTGCCAAAGCACTTGGCTTTACTTGCCCCTGTGGGCTTGGAAGTCTTCCACTTCCTTGCTCTCTGGCTTCTAGTTCTGCCGCTGCTCATGTGATGTCCCAGCTCTTAGAGATCCAGGAGCTTTACTGCATGCGGATTCCAGGTGGAGAGGATGCACTCTACTCCTGGACCTTATTGGCAAGGAGCTCCCTCCTCCTGCTTCTCCCGGGGTTTATTTTTGTACACAGAAGTGTGGCATTTCAGGGACTCCTGTTCACAATCACTGACAGGTGAAGCCCATCGGAATCTCCCCCGCCTGCTTACCAGAATCGTTCATGAAAAGATCATTTGTTGGGAATTATACTTTGACTAGAAGAGCCAAATTAAATAATTTTTAATTAATTAATTAATTAATTTTGGGGGGCATCACTGGCCCCTGGTGGGAGTAGGAGGCCCAGTCTTGGTCCTGGAGAGCTACCGCTTGATATGAACCGCTAACCCTGTGGGCCGCACTCCCGCACTCAACCACTACGCTAAAATTATTGAGATTCTTAGTATGTTTTAGAGGTGCAAAGTTTTCACTGGTCTGCTTGTGAAATCAAGGGGAAGAGTAGCGCTCAGACATCTCCAGGCTGCCTATTATTGCATTTGATATAGAATATCAAGTCTCAGTTCTCACTGCACGTCTATGAAGTAGACACATATTTCTACTGTACAGATACAGTCTTCAGAAGGTAATACCTCCAATTGGTGAAGATGGGACTTAGATTTCATATTTTTTGACAAGTTGTGTTTTTGTTTTGTTCTGTTTTTAGAAATAGCATTCTGATCCATTATCTGACTGCATTATCCATTATTTGACTGCATCCTTGCAGCCCAAATGAAAATGGGTACACACTTCGACCCATGCCAGAGGGCACTGTATTGTGAGCATAAGGAAAATAAAAATGCACTGCACCAACTTGTTCTTGCAGCCTCAAGTTCTAGAGTGCAAAGTGAACATATGAATATAAAATTTCAATAGAGTAACTTTATAAATTCCATTGAAAATGCTTTAACACCACCATTCTTAGGAAAGAGAGGAGAAGCATCAGATTATTGTTCCAAAGTAGATGTAGATTAATGGGAGAAAAATATCCATGTGGAGGAACTTATGGTGAAAGTATTGCCTTCTCCACCTGCCCTTTAAGATTGTCCAGGGATCCTCAAACTTTTTAAACAGGGGCCAGTTCACTGTCCCTCAGACGGTTGGAGGGTCGGGCTACAGTTGAAAAAAAAAAAATCCAAAAAACAAACTATGAACAAATTCACTGCAGCCCAGGATGAGTCGGCTGCCAGGCAGGAAGGGAGCACTACACCACCAAAAACACCCAGCAGGCTACATAAATATCCTTGATGGGTCGCATGTGGCCCAAGGGCCTGTTTGAGGCTGCCTGGTGTAGGCCAGTGGTCGGCAGCGCAGCTGCGGCTCTTTCAGGGTGAATGTGCGGCCCTGAAGTCACATTGAAAACATTTGAAGGTTAGTATTTCAGATCACTGTGACTTCATTTGTTTGGAATTCTATATTCAAGGTGTTGGCTAAATTTAAAGTTGTTAGGAGGGTCAGGGTTGGCTCTTCGGTCTCAAGAGTTTGCTGACCCCTGGTCTAGGCTGATAATGGTGATTTCAAACTGCGGACTCTGCAAAAAGCACAAGGAAGAGTGACTTTCTTTAACTTCACAGGTGGGGAGGAAGAGAATCTCCACCAAGCCAAGGCTGATTCCTGTGAAGCAGGCCAGACCTGCCTCCTCTCACAATCTGTTTACCAGCTCTGACGCTAAGCATCTTCCCCCTGAAGCTAACTTCTGTGCCAGGTTCCAGAATTCATTAAAGCAGCTACCAAAAATGCACAGACAGTACTTGAAGTTATGAGGCTTAACAGGGATATAGCTGTTACCATTCAGATTCCGAAATACACAGAATACAGTTCTTCATTCAGGACAGCATGTTTTCAGCAATTCCCACAGATTCACCTCTTTGCAGCACCTGGCCTTTCAGCCACACAGGCCAGTGGCCTTTTCTGTCCTAGGTCAAGTGTTCAAAGCATTCAAATCTGCCAAGAATTGCTCAGCAGAGCCATCCCTGTTCTCCAACATGTCTTCTGACCTAAGCCCAATTGACTTTCAAACCTTGGGTAACAAGAAGTCCACTGTGCCATCCCCTGCCCACCTCCTGGTTCTGCTGCCACCATTTCGTGGCCATTGCTTCTCACCATCTTCCACCACATCCACTGTTAATGGAGGAGGTTAGCTGTGGGGACCTTGGGGCCACAGGATTCTTTCTGCCTCTGACTTCTTGTTCTTCATGGTAATGAGATCCCCCTTCCCTGCTCTGGAATGCCTAATTTGAAACCAAGTAGGAGACCTGACCAATCTCTTTATTGGGGTTTCATAAATTATATTTGCATGGTTCCCACAAGGGTGGATACACTTTATTTTCATTACTAGCCAGCTGTCCGGTCCCTTTGGTGAGCCACAAGTACTTTCTATTTGTAGAGTCCTGCACAGTGATTTGGTGAGAGTTATAAACACTGTGCCCAGAAGGGCCATATGAAGTCATTTCCTGCACTGCAGCCCTCGTGGTGTTCGTTCATGGTCCACAAAGAAAAACAAAATCCTTTCTTTTTCCACCCTTCCCACTCCCCACCCAGGCATCACACCCAGGAGTGGTAACTGGCTATGTATGAGGATTTCAATGGACAGCGTTAGTCCAGTGCATTTTCCCCCTGGGTACTTCATTGTCTTTCTAGATCTAGAGTGACCTTGGTTCTTCACCCTCAGAGGACAAAGGCCATAGAAAAATGGACTCACACTCTCATGAGCATCACAACATTTCTGGCTCACAGGGATTTTTAATAAAATTACAATATCAATCTGCCCATTTCCTAGGTTGCTGCAACAATGTTGCTTTGCCCGTCCATAATTGAACTTTCCATGCTTGTAGATCAGAAAACAAGTTAGGTGGCTTGACACTGAAGGAGTTTTCATGTAAGAAGACGTGATAATCATAAGTAATTTATTTGTGGTCATTTCCTTCAAAGGTATTTCAGCTCTAGTGTTTTTGAATAACTCTGGTTTTCCTATTTTGAGATTTTTATAGTCTCCTATTAGTTCCATTTCTAACCACACTATACAACTGATCAGCTAAAATTAAAGTTTAGTGCTGCTTTGAGTAGCTTCAAACCAGTTTAGTGATTGGCAAGAACCCAGGAAACCCTAGCTACTGTTTGCTTCTGCTGCCATGACACATGAACGAACCGTGCACACTCTATTTTTAAAGACTCTAAGGTTAACCTTGAAAACAACCAGCAGTACTTTAAACTAGATAGATGATCTCTTGTGTGAAACGAACAGTGATTATTATTCATACTGCATCACTTTAAATTCAAACTGGACAATTCATTCAAAAGACTAGTAACTGCAGTTAGCGTCTTTTAAATGCTCTTGGATTTTTATTTTTTTATACTGTAGAGAGAAGTCTTTTAAATTGGGCAACCATTGATTTTGTAATTCTCAGAGAATATATTGAAGTAGTGTTAATTTAAAATTACATTTGTACTTGCTTATTTTATTATTATTATTTTAAATGTTTTATTGGGGGCGCTTTCAGCTCTTTTAACAAACCATACATCAATTGTATCCAACACATTCATACATATATTCCATCATTCTTTTCTAGATAGTAATTTCCATTGAGTCTTTTTGTTCAGCTTCCCTTTTTTCCCTCCCTCCTCACAACCTGCCTGTCCCCTTGATAGCATGTAGATTATCAATTATTTTCAAATTTCACATGGCCACTGTCTCCCTTCCCCACTGGTTCCTGCTGCTCTTTCCTGGATGGGAGTGTGTGATTTTGCGCCATTCATTGTGATTGGTGCCCTCCTCTCTCCCCACATCACCTCCCCTTACCTCTAGCCTTTTGGTATCTCTATTCCCATTGCTGTTCCTGGATTCCATGTGTTGTGAGTTTTATCTATGACATGCTCTCACATAGTCCAGATTGGGAGGTCACACTGAGGTCGTGGTAGTTAAGGGTGAGGAGACCTCCAGGGAACAAAGGCATATTGCCTAACCCTTTAGTGCTCCACTGCTCCCTGACTGACTTCTTCCCTATCTGAGACCCCTCTGTGGGGGAATGTTCCATTGTCCATAGTTGGGCTTTGGGTCTCCACTCCAAACCCCCTTCATTTTCACCAATGCATTTTTGTTTGTTTCTTTGTTTCTTTACTGTTTGTTGTGAATCTTCTGATGCCTGTTGCCCAGTCTGAATGACACCTCAAGATTGTACTGGCTGGGCTTGTTGTTTCACTGTTGGATGGCCACTTGCTTAACTTCAAGTCTTTAAGATCCCAGACAGTATATGTTTCAATAGCCAGTATCCATCTTCTGTGTTGGGGTGGGGGGTGACCATCACAGAATGCCAGTTTGTTAGAACAAAGTGGTCTTGTATTGAGGGAAGGTATGAGCTGAGGCCTAAGGTCTGTCTGCCTTGTAAATATATGCACACAGTGTATTGCCTTGTAAATATATGCACACAGGCCAATTCTACGATTGTTATGGATTAATGTATGTGCATAAATGCACACCTCTGTTAATCTCCCTATCCATGCCTTTGCTTCTTAAAGCATGCCTCTTGTTTTCCTTTGCCTCCTCCTGCCCCGCCTTCACTTTCCCCCCTTCTTTCAGCTCTTAGTGCTTCTTCTTCACTAGCTTAGTGTTCCTCTAATGTACTCTCTAGTGTACTCACAGGATCTCTACCCTCTCCTCAATGTTGGTTCCACTTCCCTAGTTGTTCCCAATCCATGACAGTGCCTTCTGCTCACCACACCCTTCTCCACACCTCCTTCTTCCTCTACCTTCCTGGGCCATTGACCCCATTGCCTTCTCCCTGGGCTTCCCTCCAATGGCCCAACCATACAGTTAGGAAGACCCTTAATGTCCTAGTCCAAACAATAAGAAAGCATATAGTCAAAGAAAGAAAAGAAAAAAAATGAGAGAAAAAAAATTCCAATAGACCATATAAGACCCTTTCCTCTGGTCCTGAGGGAAATCGGGGAGCTGCCCCTCCTTGCCCAAAGTCCATTCTTAGCGCATCTCAGGGGCTCTGGGGCTCAACCTTATAGGAATTGCTGATCTGTTGGGCTCCATTCTTCCACTCTCTCCCTGCCATGTGTCCTCATTATTGTCCTGTTTCCATATGCATGCTCCAGTTAGGGGACAACATGTCTTGAGCTGTTGGTAGTTCCCTGGTCCTCTCTGTGCCCTAGAAACTCCATGCAAGGGAACTCATCCTCTGGTCTTGGCTGCCTATATGGAGTCTAGGCCTACTGTCCCTTTCTCTTTTTCCCTCTTGTTCGCTTTGTCTGGGTATGGTAGGTTGATTCTTTTCCCCCACCAGAAGGTCTACTGTCGTTCTCTGTGGCACACACTTCCAGAGTTAGGATCAGACTTGTTCTGGTTGGGGACAGCAATTTTAAATGATTTTAAAAATCATACTCTCTCCAGATATTTTTTCAGGGAACATGGAGTGGTTATTTCAAAGCATAATTTACATTTTTCTGCATATCTTTTAAAAATCAGATCATTGGACCATAAACCTGTGTTTCCAAAGAGAGACTTCCTATTGTAGAATAACACGAGAGAGAGAAAACAGCCGTGTTTCCTCTATCTACTGATATTTCTCAGAGCCTGCCTTGTCCCTGATAGCCCAAAACTCCATGTGGAGACATTTGGTAAAGGATTAAACAGTGGTAATTCAAAGTTTAATTGACAGTTCAGTTTACTAATGTTATGTAGACTTTTATTTTACATCCTGACTTTTTCTGGGGGGACAGGAGGCCACAGATTTTTTGTCTAGAAGGAACAGTTTTTGGTTATGATGGACATAAAGTGATAATGAGAAAGGATCTGCCATCCGAACTCTAGTGGGCAAGTCCACTATTAGCATGATGATGAAATTTTTTTTCTGAGATAATCGATATATGCTAACTGATACAGTGGCATGTTTTCATGGATTTGATCACCTTTGTGGAGCTGGAATAGCCTCCTGGTATAAGTGGTTTTTCTTACTCACCATCTTATTCCCAACTTGTTAATGTATCCTGTGGTCCAAATACAAGGTTGTCAATTCTTAGCCTCAGAGGGACCTTGACAAAGCTAAGCATTTACTCCATGACTTACCTTTTAAGTTTTCCACTTAGACATGGGCAGCTTTTGTTTCTCCTCTTTAATGTGATTTCATAAAAAATGGAAAACTATGAGCGTAAGAGAGTGCTACTTTCTCTCCTTTGGTTTATTTTTTATTCCCCTTTGGTTTACTTTTTATGCCCTCTTTTTTTTTGCCTTTACTCTTGAATTCCTCCCCTTTTCCCTTGTCTGGGAAATACTAAAGTTGAGGGTACAAATTTTACTGCACAGGGCTGAGTCCTGGTGGCATAGTGGTTGTGTGCTGGACTGCAGCCCACAGGGCTGGTGGTTCAAATCCAGGAGCAACTCTCCAGGAGCAAGACTGGTCTTCCTACTCCCACCAGGGCATTGATGCCCTAAAAGAAAAAATTAACTACGTGTTTCATTCTGTTTGGTCTTAGCACTCTATGGCTTAGTTTGGTGTGGTGATGTCCATTTATCAATTTTGAGTGAGTGGTTTAGGATGTAAATCTTGTAGTTGCAATATTTTCTACCGTCCAAATGTCATCTCACAGTTAAAGGGTGGCATTTAAACGTCATAGAACAAGAATATGGTTTCTTCCTTTCTTCGCAGTTGATGTGGCATGCTCACCCTGTATGTAGAGGTGGGCTGGGATTGTTGCAACAAAGGAAATAAAATATCCTTTGCATTTGAACTAATCTGCCACAAAATAATAATAATATCATTGCCTCTATTTTTCACATATGCAGAGATGTCAGCATAAACCTGTGGTCTGGGTCTTGAGCTTTGATTTCTTGATTTCTAATTCAATCACCTACCAGCTGTAGTTTTCTAGCCTTGGGGAAATGACTCAATTCCTCAAAATCAAACTCAAAACCAAACTCGCTGTCATTAAATCCATTCCGATGGATAGTCATCCCCATAAGCATGTAACTACTGTGCTCCTAAGGCTATTCTTCCTTAGCACATTGTTCATTTCAGCAAGTGCCACGGTAGCTGACCAATGAGATAATTAATTCTTAAAATCTCTAGGTAATACCTAGTTAGAGGTTTTAGAAATATTCTGTTCCATAACCCAGTAGAGTAAGACAGGGAGATCCGATAAAGACATGCTGGAAAAGTTTTCATTATCAGCATCTTTAAATAGATCATACTTGTTCTGGCAAACTCAGCCCAATCAATTCTGAACACTCTTGTGGCTCAGGTTCTTAACACTTGTTAGTTGAAGCCCTCATCCCCTAAGAAACTGGCAGACTGCTGCTACTTTCCTCCTTTTTCAAATGATGGCTCTTGTCAGTCATCTATGCACTTAAGATTTATTAAGCACTCCTGGGTGCTTTATAAAGCGAAGGATATAAGTGTAGCTCATAAAAATATACCCCATGACATCAAATGGACATTGGTTGGCTGTTTGAGTTTATAATCTTATTATAAACTAAAGAATAAAGTAAGAGTATAAATAAATATTCAGTTATAGAACTGACATAATCTTTCTTACTGTAGGGGAAATCCTATTTAATAATAGAAGAAAGTCTTAGAGTGGAAACTAGCTTTCACAGTTAAATTATATATATGTATATATTTATTTCTGCTTCTTAATTTTATTTGAATATCATATATTCTATCTCTACCTTGGGAAACTAAGACTCTAAGCTAGATATATTCTTTGGAGATTCAATCACTGGAATATGAAGATTTAAAATAAAAAACAAACTCATAACCTTGTTTGGGGGGTATTTTGGGGGGCTGGGAGGAGACCTTTTTTTACTTTTTGATAGTCAATTTTGAAACATTTTATTTAGTGGATTCCTCAACTTCTTTGATACTTCTTGACCTATACACTTCAACATCTATAAAAAAGAATGTTAATGATACCTCCTCTACTTTCCATGTTAGGCTTCTATTGGTTGGTCTTCCTTCAAAGTAAGTTACCTTTTTTGTAGTATTAAGTTACCCTAATTTCCTACCTCCATGCCTTTTATTTTCCTCTGGGGAAAATTCTTCCAGGGCACGACCTAATGAATTCTGGTTTAAATTTCCAAATGAAACTAGACCAAAGTGATTCTATAATTTGGTGGAGGGAACCTTCTTAAATACCCTAGTGTGGGAGATTTTATTGTTCCATACCAGACGAAAGTACTTTCCTTGACATACTGAAATTGAACTTCAACATTTATGAGAATATAAATTCCACTGGCACATTATAACATATCATGGGGCCAGTGGAGCCCTAGGTCAAGGGTTTTTACTTTCTCTATAACACATTGAAAATAGTAATGCTTCTAATTATTTTTCCTTTAAAATTTTGGAAAAATACATCTCACTCTCCAGAGAGATGTTATCCTCAGTTATTCTTTTAATTTGTGTGGTTGAATGGGTTATGTTTGAATAGTTTTTATTTCACTTGACCAAAGTACTAATTCCATTGTATAGGTCTGTTAAGCTTTCTCTTTTTAAACCTAAATATGAGGTAGTTAAGTTTTGTTATCTCTACTGTGTTCTTCACTTCTCTGTGATCTGCACATCTTGAAAGCTACCCTGTATTTCAACTTCAAGAGGAGATTCTATTGCAGCTACAGAACCCCAAGCCATTGACTGAAATTGTGTACCTTTTACCTGTGCTTTTATGCACCCTTTGTATTTGAATTTGTGGTCTGTCTTCTCTCTTTTTTTATTCACCTTCTAAGAGTTTCTTAAGTCACTTATATCTACTATCTTGGAAGCCCTTTTCAAGCAGTGTGATCTCATTAATAACCCTTTCGAAATTTTAAAGGTTAATGTGATGTACTTCTTTAGAAACATGGTGTTTGATTTCTTCCGCTAACAGTTTGGCAGAATCTGAGCCTTTGCTGTTAATTGCAAGAATAGGTGATTCAAAAACTTATCTCTGGCAGTCCTATGCATTTTATTTGTATAAGTGACACACGCTATTTGAATGTAAGCAGTCAAATTGGACTCAGATTGTTGCCAGAGTCAACTAGAGAGTTGCCCAGATCAACCGATGTAACCTCATCCACAAGACAGTGTTCTCCATCCTCCTTTGGCGAGGAACAAGAGAGTGAGGGGAAGCGGTGAGTGGTCCTACAAAGTGCAACTCTCTGTCTCCAGCTGGAGGCTAGAAGCATGAAGAAAATGAATCCCAATGACACGAGCCTCAATCTTCACAATGCTGAGATCAGAGGAACGAAACGATGCCTGGCATCACTCTGAAAGGCTCACAATCTGAGGTGCTGGTAGCTGTACTCGCCTGATCTGATCAACAGGGATCATGTAGGACAGGATAGAACTCTGTTTAGGTTCTGAGCCGTGAAAATCTTGGCCGAAAGCACACAGCCTCATCTTTGTCCCACAAAGTGGCTGATAGATTTGAACTGGTGACCTCATTTCTCCCCAATAAATGTGTAACCCACTATGTCATACCAGGGCCCCTGTAAAGTGACCAGATTTTAACATTGGTAAAGCGGGACACCCTTGACTGGCGTGGGGGTAGTTGGGTGGAGGGGGTATGTTCCCTTCCCATTTTTCCCACCATTCCCTAACTTATTGTGCATGCTTTCCAAAAAATCGGGACTTTTTAAAAATGCTGCAGGATGCGGTAAAAATTGTTTGAAGTCAAGACTGTCCTGGCAAAAGCGGGATGTCTGGTCACTTTAAGGTCCTGGATATAATAATAAAAAATATAGATCAAAACTAAAAATACATTATTTTTCAGTCCCAGGTGTATTAGTCTAAAGGTAGAACCCTTTAGACTCTGGCCCTTATACTTTCATTAAGCTGGAACTGAATTTCTTATCCCCGTGGCCCAATTTTCTCAACCAAACAATAGACAAGCCAGCCTGCATTTTGAAGTATAACACTAGGATGTAAAGCACAGAAGGCAGGAATGGATAGGAAGGAAAAAGGAATCAGAATAGAAATGGTAAACTCAGGGAAGAAGCAGAAAGAGTTATGATGCCTTGTGGGGATTTCAATCAAATTCACTAAACAAAATGTATATTAATTAGTTAATAAAAAGTCAGTTTTCATTGTAAATCTCCACTTAACAATGGAAAGTTTTAAAAGAAAAAGAAGGAGGAACTACTGGGTGTTTGAAAACTATTGTGAGACCACAGAATTCACTACAGGCTAGAGAGCTAGGACTCTGTTTTTTGGTTTGTTTTTGCTTTTTCCAGAATGAATTGTGAGACAAAAAATAATAAAAGAAGCCAGACAGCAGTTCTTTATAGTCATGGGACCGGGTCCTAACTCTGATGCCTCCACCATCATGCCTGAATCCTCGACATTCCTTCCCCCTGGCATCCCTCCCTCAAGAATCAAGACCCACTGGAGCTCACGCCATTAGCCATGCCCAGATCGCATGGCCACTGCTGCTCAGAGTACAAGGAGGCTGGACGTGCCTTCATTTCTATAAACGACACACAATAAAGTCCCCTACTCCAAATCAGAAGGGGTGCAGCTTTCTGGATAGATACAATGCTCTTGTAGCCTCTTGTTGATCACTATTTGCATGAAATAAAATCAATTAGTCATTTTGCTGATCTATAAGGACTCTTTGAGGGTGGGTGCAGTGGGGAGTGGAAATCATGTTGCAGTGGAGATTCCTAATCCTGTAGCACAGCACCCTACTTCGGTTTGATTTAAATTTCAACCTTGAAGAATTGAAGTTGATAAAGATTCAAATGTACTTGGCTTCACCATCACTTCCCATGGAAGCGGCAGTCAAGAAGTCAAACAACATACTGTGTTGGGGAAATCTATAAGGGCCCTTTTTGAGGTGTTAAAAAGCAAAGATGTCAGTTTTGAAGCCTAAAATGTCTAGCTCATGGGAGCCGAGGCCTTGTCTGCTACTTCATCTGCATGTCCACATTGTGTTCAAGCAGACCAAGAAGGGCTGGTGTATTGGAATGACAGTACTGAAAAAATAAAGAAAACCCTGAATGCGCTGTGAACTGTGGGCAAGTGAATATGCTTGCTTGGAATATACACAATCAAACTGCCCCTTAGAATTGAGGGTGATGTTACTTCATCTCAAGGAATTGGTCTGTTATCTGGAGGCTCCACTACCTGGAAGAGAACATCAGATTAAGCTAACTAGAAGGTCACTGAAAATAAAAGACACTGGTGAGCTGCAATGACAAAAGTGGCTACAACCACCGACTCAAACCTACTGAGCAATGTGAGAGTGACCCAGCACGACGGGCCTGCACTCTGCAGTAGACAGCGTCACTAGGTTCTGAGCCACCCTGGAAACACCAAGCAACTGCAAACGTGGAAAATTTCAGTATACTTCAAACTATTCAAATATATTTCAGTATACTGCAAACGTGGAAATTTTCATGTATACTTATATGATAATCGTAAATAAGATTATGGTGCGATGTTATCTGAAATGCTTCCAAAATCATAATGTTTATTTATTTATTTATTTATTTATTTTTATTATTGATGAGTTTGGAGTATTTTATTTATTTATTTTTTTAATAATTTTATTGAGGGCTCTTACAGCTACTACAACATTCAGTACATCATTTGTATCAAGCACATTTGCACACATGTTGCCACATACATTTCCAAACATTTTCCACTTGAGCCCTTGGTACAAGCTCCTCTTTAAAAAAAAAAAAAAAAAAGAAAAACTCGACTGAGCCCCGGTGGCGTAGTGGTTGTGCGTGGGACTGCGGCCCACTGGGATGGAGGTTCAATTCCAGCTCCATGGAGCAACGGCTGGGCCTCCTACTCCCACCACCTGAAGGCAGTGATGCCAAAAAAAAAAGAATTAAAAAAAAAAACTCCCCTTTCCCTTCCCCCCCCTTTTTGTTAATGAATCATTTTATTGGGGGCCCATACAACCCCCATGATAATCCCTAACAACATTAGTTGTATGCAGGCCACTTTTACATACCCATTGCCATCATCACTCTCAAAATATTCTCCCTCCCTCCAGGCCCCCATTATCAGCTCCCTATATTATCCTTCCTCCCCTCCTTCCCCTTGAACCCTTAGTAATTTGCAAATTATTTTTTTCATCCTGAACACTGTACAATGTGTCCCAACACTCACTTCCCTGTTGTCCGTGTCCCAGAGAGGATGCTTTTTTAAATGATTTTTCCCCTTGGAAAACTTAGAGATTGATTTTGATAACTTTATTTTTTATAAATATTATTTTGCTTCACAATGAGTCTGTTCTCCTGCCAGCAATGAAGGAACCCTAGTGGTACAGTGGTTAAATTACTCTGTTCTTAACCAAAAAGGTTGGTGATTCAAAGCCATTATTAGTTGCCTGGTAGAAAAGCATAAAGCAGCTTACTTCCATGAAGAGATGGCTGCTGGGGATCAGTTCCACACTCTCTGTAACATATCAGTGGAAAGTGATGCTATGACAATTGGATTGATTTTATGGTTTAACTGAAATTTTCAATAAAATCATATTTATATCTTTCTGTTTTTACTCTTCAACAGACAAGCTAGCCTCAATGAAGCAGCTGAGAAGTATTATGACTTGGCCGCCAAGCTGAGGCCTCACGTAAGTGCTTTCTTAATGAAGAGCTTGACAGTGAACAGGCACAGAGCATGTGTTCAGTGTAAGGACTTAAGAGCTTCTTGGTTCCAAGTGTTTCCCTTTCTGAATGCTTTATCCTGTTTACTCATGTATTGGTTAATTCGGCAATAATGTCCATCCATCTTACGCTTCTTTCTCTTCCCCCTGGTAAAAATTGCTGAATATTCAAGTGTGCATACAGCATCCAAAAAGTTATCATCTGGCTACATGTTTGATAACTTTTAAAGACTTTGTATTTGCATGACTTTGAAAAATAATTCATTGAACTTTTTTTTATCACCAGTGTGTTAGTATATACTGAATTTTTAACACTATAGATGTCTTTTTGATTCTTATAGTCAAGCTGTTAGCTGTGTGTCTCTTTCCTATTCCTCATGTCTGATAGCTATTGTTTTTAAACTCAAGAATGCTTTCATTAGCATTTTCCCTGGGTAGACACACATTCATAAAATAAGATGTCTATAAATCACATCATTACTATTGAAATAGAGCAACTATTTCAGAAGAAAATTAAAAATGGTCTCATTTCAATCTTCTCAGGACTTTTATTCATTGAATTCCAGTGCACACTTTCTACTCTGAATCTACAATATGAAAACCTTCTACCCTGCGTGCCTCTCTGGATTAAGATCATCTATTGAGAAATGTAATTTTGAAACAGTAATGAAAGTGCATGTATTATGTGACTATAAATAACAGCATTGGTCACATTTCTTTATAAGAACTCCTCCATGGGGGCAGCATCCACAGAGGTCTTGCTGGATGATAGCTAATAGAGATGTCATACCATAAAACAGCATACCATGTAGCAGTGAGGACTGAACATAATCAACTAATTTAAATACAGTGTGGCAATTCCTATCAAGATGCACATAGAGTGCCTGCGGGGCACACACTAGTAGGATCTAATGCTCCCTGAAAGAAAAACCCACAGAGAGAGTAGGGTTTATTAGAAGATTCAGCTGTAATGTAACCTCATCTTTTAAAGTTCTAGTTTCATTAATTATGAGGTGCTTCAAGAATTGGTGAGGTGTTTGCAGGACAAGAAGCTCATTTAATAATTACAATAGTAAGAGAAAGATTTATTGCCTTTTGAGTATGGGCCAGGCAGCATACCTGGTACTTCATGTGAATTTCTCATTCATTTGTTACAGCAATCTTCTGAAATGCTTTATGCTATCCATTTTGTTAAAGCTCGGAGAAATTATTGCATGCCCAGTATCACAGCTAGTAAATGGTTGAGACATATTGTAACTGTGCATGCAGAAGGGAAATATTGAAAAACTGCAGCCATATCTCAGTCTGGCAATGCATGCCAGGTATGCAGGACATAAAAATGGTAATGGTTCTCTCTTGTGTTTACTCAGTATTTGATTTCTCAGTACTTGCTACGTGCC
>PVJH01025869.1:0-30883 GCA_004026705.1 Nesogale talazaci | reverse complement strand
TTCCCAGGCCCCTGGCTAGCTGTGTTCTCTCACAAACTCTCTCTCTCTCTCTCTCTCTCACACACACACACACACACACACACACAGGCACAGGCACATTCTGGGCCCTGGCCCAGGGAAGCAGGGGACATTTCACTTTTCCTAAGCTGTGGCCACATCTCCCTCCTAGTCTTTCCTCAGGGACTGGGGGGAGGGGGGTGGCTCCGGCTCTCCTTTCCTGGCCCTGCCTGCTGGAGACCACAGGGAGGAGCTGGAGTTCAGGGGTCCTGGCTGGAGGCTTCTTCGATGTCTTCCAGGTGTGGGGAGGCCCAGCTGGGCAGGCAGGTGTGGGGAGGCCCAGAGCAGCTGCGGGGTGTCTGGAAGGCATTTGGGCAGCTAATGAGCGCGGGATCTAATTAAAACATCGGCGGACCTGGGCCGGAGCCAGGTGGAGCAGGACACACAGGCCAGGGGGCCTGCCGAGCAGGGGGGGGGCTGGTAAGTGGGTGACACGCCTGGCTCAGGACCGGGAACCAGCAGGCCACTCTGGGTCGGAGGTGGTGGTTGACTGTGGCCTGACCCTTCGGTCCAGTCCTGCCTCCAAGACCCACATCCCCTGGACTCCAAACTGGCTGGAGACTTCGCCGCCCTTCCACTGCTTGCTGCAGAGAGAAGCAACCTTGGTGATGGGATTAAGGGCCAGGATGTGGATGACCCAGTCTTTTCCAAGCACAGCCTGGTCCCACATCCAGGACCACCCTGCAGCTGGGGCTGCCCTCAGCTGAGCCCTATGAGGACAGGCCCAGGTGTCCCTGAACTCTGCCACAGCCCGGAGCTCAACAATTTCCCAGGTCTCTAGTTTCAGCCACTCCCTACAAGCCCAAAGGGTAGGGGTGCTGAAGATAAAGCCAGGCAAGAGTCTCTAACCTGTACCCCACTCAGCCTCATGAGCACCAGGGCAACTCAGCTAAGCTGAGGATACCAGTCTCTGAAGCACTGCTGTCATTGTCACCAGCACCCCCTGAACTGTCATTGCCAGCAACGCCCTTGGGAGTCACCCCTCTGTTGCACACACACACACACCCAGTCCCCATGCTTTGTCTCACAGCCTCTCGATACCGTACACTCAGTGTAGACCTCAGTGCAAGTTGCCTGTCCTTGACCCCACGCCCTGCCACTGCTCTCGATGAGCACCTCAGACCTAGAGGTGCTCTGGGGAAGAGCAAAAGGGGAGGGGGTGGCCCAGAGGCCATATCCTGGGTCTTCTCCTGGGACATACCTCCAGACAGGCATGGCTCTTGGCTCTGCTCTTTCTGAAGGCTCTCAAATCTGGAATGCCCTGCAGGATGGACCAGAAGACTTCCCATGGGGGAAATAGCTCAAAGTGATGGGCTCAGGGTCCATGATCCGTGCGAAGGTCTGCCCAGCCCCTTCCCGAGCACGTTCTCCCCACACTGCAGCCCTGCATAATGGCCCCTCCCCTCCCCTTTCCATCTGCTCCCAATAACCCAGACTAGTATCTCCCAGCATGCCTTTCACTTCCTGGTCCCTGAGGGAGGACCAAGGAGACACGACACCCCCACCCTGGTCCCTGGCTCGGGGAGCTAACAAGAAGCAGGTTTTCACCCCAGCTATGGGCTGAGCCCCCAGACAGATACCCTCCCTCCTGGCCTCCCCTTTTTTCTTCAAATGGTCCAATTTCCCCAGCAGATGCTGGGAGCTGGGAGGAGACAGGCAGGTGTGGAAATTGAAGGCGGTTTTCTAGAGTGGAGGTGGCAGCAGGGAGGGAGGAGGTGGAGAGCACGTGGTGCCTGCTGGGAGGTGAGTGAGGAGAGCGGACACTTCCACAGGAGGTGTGAAGGGAGGCAGTCAGAGGGGAGAGGGCCAGTCAGTCTTGGGGGGGTTCACCCAGACCCCCCCCCAAGCTGTCATGCCTCAAACCCGATCTCATTGGGAATGCCCCACCCCATCTTCCTCATTCTCCAGTGAACCCCTCCCTGGGACTGGACCCCCACCCTGACAACAGAAGCAGCCCCAGCCTCCCACAGGGTCACCAGCTGGGCCCACCCTGAGTCTGTCTGCCTGTGCCACCTCTCCGGGCACCTCTCTGCAAGCAGGCTCAGAACCCATAGGCCAAAGAAGGAAGCATTTCAGCTCACCCCACTGGGCTATGCAGGTCTAGGCAGAGTCCTTGCTGTTCGACCTTACATGGGTGAACTGAGGAGCAGAGAGCAGCTCTCTCCCCAACATGGGGGTGTCCTGAGGGCTGGTCAGAAAAAAAGCAGGGAGCAACCACAGCTAAAGGGGGCACATAGGAACTGCCTTGAGGGAAGCTGAGAAGGCAAACAAAGTTCTGGGGGCTCCAGAAGTTGGGGTGCTTCTGGCTGGTCGGAAGGTGGCCATGAGGAAGGATGACTCCTATCCCCATTGGAACAGGTCTGCACCTGCCCAAAGGCAAGTCCTCATCCTTGAGTTCTAAGAAGACCCACACAGGCATGGCTTCCTGGGGCAGGAGCTATCACTGTGGGTGACCGTCTGGAAGTTCTCCTTGGTCTCAGACTGCAGTCCCTCCTCTCCTGCTGCCTAGCCTACCGAGGGTGGACCCACAGCCTCAAGCAGAGAGTAGCGGTGTTCTTCTCTGTCTCCTCTACCCTGAAGAGTTACCACGTGTCACCACTCAGCACAACACTCAGCGTCCAGGCCTGGGGTCCCGTGTGCATCAGGGGAGGTGCTCAAGGATCCTTCTGGGCGGGAGGTGGGGTGGGGAGAGCAGGTCTGGTACAGAAACGGGTCTACTGAGGAGCCTATCTGCTTGGGAAGCCTGGGGTCCCAGTCCTGAGGCTCCTGGCCCTACCCATCCCAGGACATCATGTCATTCTGCAAAGAGGTAAAGGGGCCTGATCCAGCCCCAGTTACATAGTCCCCTACTGCCACCCCACCCCAGCAACTCTCCCTCTTCTCTCCTCTCTTCAACAGTCCCTCTGTGTGAGTCTGGGTCGACTAGGGAAACAAATTGATAGACACTCAATTTGTAAGAGAGAGCTTTATATCAAAGAACAATTGAATATTGAAAAAACACCCCAGCCCATTCCAGACCAAGTCCATAGGTCTGCTATTAGTCCATGTCTGGTGCCAATCTAAATTCCTCTTCAGACTCATGAAACACATGCAATAATGCTGGGTACGGGAAGATCACAGGCCAGTGGATGGAAAGTCTTGTGGATCCAGTGGATGGACGCATCTCCATGCTGGCGTGGGTCTCCATGCGGCTGCTCCAGTTCCAGGGCTCTGGCCCATCAATGTCTCCATGTGTCTTGTCAACAGGAATGTCTCACAGAGAGAGTGTGTGTCTGCCTCCAGTGAGCTATCTGTCTCCATAGCACCGTCAAATGCGTTCATCGGGCTGCGACCTGTCTGACAGGCTACACTCCACCCCTTCGTTCTGAATAGTCTCAAGTTGACACCAGATTGCATCATTGCCACAACCTCCCACCTCCGTCCCTGGTGGATAAGATCCACCCATCTGCTGCCCCTCTGGGAGAGCCCCTGGCTCCCTGAGTGTGTGTCCAGCTTCCCCCCACCCCACTACAGCCCCTTCACTTAGAGCTTCACAGCCGGGGGTGAACTGCCCCCGCCAAGCATGCAGTTCAACCTTCTACCCAAGAATCCTTTCACAAATTCCAAGGGGAGACGGCTGGTGGGCTGCCCAGGGACCCTAAGAAGCATCCCTGAGGTGGCCTGCCTCCTCTGGCTAGAGCTCTAGCCTGCTGGCCACCCTTCCCGGACTAAAGGGAGCTGCAGGAGGGGAGGACAGACAGATTCCAGGCCCTGTCTTCTCGGTCATTTGTCATTGCCTGTGGGAGCTGCAGCCACTTCAAGCACGGAAGGGATCCCATGGCTTCCCAGAAAACCCTCTCCTCCCATGATCTCTTCCCGGGGCTCATCCTAAGTGGAGAGCCTGGAGGGGATAATGCCCTAAAGATGGGGGCCAACACTATGAGGGTGGGCAGGGAGAATCATTGGTGGTGGCAGACATTCTCAGAGTCTAGTCCTGAAGTCTGGTCCCTCAGGTCGATCCCCTCCCTCCAGGAAGCCTCCCCTCCTAGACAACTCTCTCCGAGTTCTGTGGCACATACAGCCCCCACCCCACCCCCACCAGGGTCAAGTGACGCTACTGTCACAGCCACTTCCTCTCCCTGAGGCCAGGAAGGCAGGCGTCCCCGCCCTTAGCCATCAGTCAGCACCCCTGGGTGACCGAGTCCAGTAGAGGGTTGTATAGACCTTCCTCAGTGCCCCCCCCCCCAACCTCCAAGGGCATGAGTGAGTCCCTGGCCCTCTGGGGCCTGCTGGGCTCCCAGAATGTTTTGCTGCACTCTGCACCCAGCTGCTGGCACTCTGCTGGGGGGCGCGAGGGGGGGGGGACACTCTGTATCCCTGTTGTTCCAGCATTCTCCAGCTGCCAACTTCGTGGGCATCTGATCTTGGCCAGGGCCTTCAGCAGTGCCCCCACCCCATCACCCCAGCTGGCCTCACAGCCAGCCTGTAGCCCCAGATGCACAGCATCACTGTCTTCCTGCCACGACTCGAACCTGAGCTCTTCTTCTCTGTAGCGCACACGGGAATCGTGGCTCTGCCCTGCCTTGGCCCTGCTCTGGTTCCCCATGCTCTTCAGGATGCACACGAAACTCCCTGGGAGTCAGGGTCTATTCATGACAGAAGTTTGACTTTCCTGTTTTCTGTTTTTGAAGGGCCCCAAACACCTGTACCCTCTGACCGAGGACCAGGGCGGCGTATCCCCCATCTGTGTGTGTTCTCCCAGGGCCGTGGACATGCCTCCCCCATCAGTCTCAGTTCCCATCAGACCTGAGACTCCCTGAGAGCTGGGTCAGTTCTCCCACCCCCCACCCCAGGATGGCTCCCGCAGGGCAGAGACTAGGCCTGACCCATCAGCCAGGGGAGAGGGGGTGTCTGTCTTTCCACTCCCACCACCACCACCCCTTGGACTGGAGGCAAACATTCAAACTGGTAGCTCCTAAGGGAACAGGCCTGGCCCAGGAAAGAATGAACATGTGGGAGCCACTATTCAGCAAGCATTACGAATGTCAAGATAGGAACAAGAAAGCATTCAAACTGGTGGTTGCCTGTTGTGTTAAGCAGGGTTCTCTAGAGAAACAAAAACAGGACACTAATAATTCTCTCGATATATTTATATAGATAGAAAGATATCTAGCATAAGAGATAAACAGTTTACTAATCACTATAGCAGTACAAATGGCTCCGTGCAACTCACTTGGGTAAGACAGCTAGTAGACTGGCAGTCCTTGGAGTCTTGGGGGCCGCCGAGTAGTCCTCTGTAGAGCAATTCAGACTATCTGGCCACAAGCAGCAAACAGCAAGGCAGGTCACCACCAGTCAGCCAGGTGACAGAGTCCAACAGTCCCCAGCTCAAGAGATGTATATTCCAGGAGTGTGGCAAAGCAGGGCTTGAAGGAGCTTCAACTCACAGCAACACAATCCACGGGTTAGATGCCCCACGGGTAGTGTAGCTTGGAGATGGAAGCTCAGGACGAACAAGGCAGCCAGCTGGTCCAGAGATCCAAGAGCAAGAGAGCAAGGTTGGGGTTTGCCAAGCCATTTCTATCTCCACCCTTTAATTGATCTCACATGTGTTCATTGGCCTGTTGACACAACAAGCCTACCTATCTTCTTTGGCCATGTTGGCACAATAAGCCTACCTCTCACACCTGTAATCAAGGCTGTTACTCAAAGATAGACATGCAAGAAAACCAAAGCTCACTGCGATCAAGTCTATTCTGACCCACTGGATCTCTGTAAGGTAGAGGGGGCCCGCCCTGGTGGGTCTCTGCAGCTGCTCATCTTGAAGGAAACCTGCCTCCGCCTTCCCACTCAGGGAGCTGGTGGCCTCGAACTGCTCACCTTGGGGTGAGCACCCCAGCGAATCTCCCACTTGGCCACCAGGGCCCCTGGATCCATGCCAGGCGGATGAGATGACACTCATGACACGTGTTAGACTGGCAAGTGTGTGCTACTGGATTGTGATTTCACACTCTTAGAAAATCAATATTCAGGAGGGCTACGCGGATGGAAGCAGGACAGACAGAAACGTGATGGGAACGTGATGGGGCACTGGGGGCGGCGGGGGGGTGGTGGGGGTGGGGCGCAGTGAGATGAAGCAACGTGGGTAGGTCATTGGGTGGGAAACTGAGGGCCGGTTCTGTGGACTGGCCAGCACCAGAGTCACAGAAACAAGTCCACAGTAAGGATGTCAAAGTGATCAGAGAGAAGGTTCCAAACTGGGTTAGAGGGCGAACGTGTGAGATCTATGGATGCTTTAAACAGCGTCCGCTTTGGGGATCAAGAGACCCTTTCACAGGGGGTTGCCTAAGATCACCAGAAAACATATATTTCCCTGGCTATCGAAAGATATAGCGCCTGGGGTCTTAAAAACTTGAAGGTAGACAAGTGGCAGTTTAGCTCAAGAGCAACAAAGCCCACATGGAAGAAGCACACCAGCCTGTGCGACAATGAGGTGTGGAAGGAATCAAAGAACTAAAAATTATATCGTTATACATGAGGGGGGAGTGCAGATTGGGGACCCAAAATCCATCAGTAGGTGAAACAACATCTCCTTCCAGAGGAGTCACCGGGAAGAGACAGGCCAGTCAAGGTACAATAGACAACAATGAAATATGCAGCTTTCTTCTAGTTCTTTAATACTTCCTCCCACCTACTATCAGGATCCCGATTCTACCTTACAAATCCAGCTAGACCAGGGCATGTACTCTGGTACGGATAGGAGCCAGAAACATTCGGAATTCAGGACAGAGGAACCCTTTAGGACCAGTGATGAGAGTGGTGACACTGGGAGGGGGGGAGGGAAGGTGGAGTAGAAAGGGGGAACCAATTGCAGGGATCTACGGATAACCTCCTCCCCGGGGTATGGCCAACAGGGATATGGGTGAAGGGACACATCGGACAGTGTACAATATGACAAAATAATGATAATTTGTAAATTATGAAGGATTCATGAAGGAGGGGGAGTGGAAAGGAAGGGAAAATTTGGGGAGCTGACACCAAGGGCTTAAGTAGAAGGAGAATGCTTTGAGAATGATGATGGCAACAAATGTGCAAATGTGGTCTGGGTACAATTGATGTACATATTGATAGTAATAATATATATATATACATATATATTTTTTGATGGTCTTAGGAACCAAGACTCCGCTCCTCTATCCATCCTCCAGACGGGTCTGCCCACATGCAGATACGCCCACCTACAAGTACCCGGCGAGAAGACTATTACCCATGCTACACCTCATTGAAGACAACATTTCATGTATTTATCATGAATATAAATATTTCACACTATAGAATGACATACTGCTTTTGTGACTCATCACTATGCTTTGACGATGCTCCATTTGTAACCATGAAAATCCATCCTGCCTATCAGATGTTTACACGGCGATTCATCACAGTAGCAAAATGACAGGGATGGAATAGCCACGAAAATAATGTGATGGTTGAGGGCCACCCCCACATGAGGAACGGTATGAAAGTGTCGAGGCAATAGAAGGTTGAGAACCCCTGCTTTTAACACACACACACACACACACACACACAATTATTTGTAGCTAGAAATTGTGCTGCAGGAAGACACCCCCAATGATATACACCTTTAATAAACACACTACCATGGCACCAATAGGTGGCTGTTGAATTTGTCTTAGAAATCAAGAGGCCCTCCAAAAGAAGGCCGCCTCTGCCACTGTCTGATCCAGTCGGGGAGGAGAGGGAAGCGGTGGGAGGGGAGGTGCTGACAGGCGGGGCAGAGGCCTGGAGGTGAGCGGGCGAGGTGGCCCAAGAGAGATGCACAATGGGCCATTCATGAACGGCCACGGGGCTCGGGGCTTGGGAAGCCGGCTGACTCACGAAGCCCAGCACTGGCCCCTGCTCAAGTGGGAGAAAGTTGAGGCCACAGAGATGGTTGTGGTGGAAGCAGTTATTTTTACCCTGGCGGCAGGGAGACAGGTCAGCGGTGGCTTTGAGAGAGCCCCACAGCAGCCACCACAGGGGCCAGTGACGGCCGAGGTCAGCGTGGGGCGGGGCCGGGGGGACACAGCCATAAGGGAGCCCTGGCAGGGCAGCCCAGGGCAGCTCAGGCCCACCCAGGCGGCCACCGAGCAGTGCCAGGCGGGGCCAAGGAACAAGTGAGAACATCCCTGGGAGGGGCTCCAGGGTCACCGCGTCTGTTGGGCTTGCTCTCCCGCCACTCCCTTTGGGCAGGCCTGCCTGGCACAGCCGTGAGCTTCAGAGCTGAGCCCCCTGAGGACCCCCACCCCCCACCATGCCCAGGTCCCTGAGGAAGCTCTGGAGTTTCCACTGTGGGAAGTGGGATGCTGAGGGGGAAAGGAGGGATGCCAAGGGCCTGCAATGGACTACAAAAAGGCCAGCTCCACGCAGCCGCTGCAGAACAGACGGTCCAGTACCAGCCTCATAGCCATTGGCCGGTTTCCCACTCGCCGTGACCCTACAGGATGGGACAGAAGTGGCCCCCGTGCCTTTCCAAGACTGACGCTCTTTCTTTCTCTCTTCCATTTTTTCTTTCTATTTTTAATGACTAGAAGTGTTCACGTGTTTCTTTTTAAATCATTTTATTGGGGGCTCATACAGTTCTTGTCACAACCCATCCATCCGTGCATTGGGTCAAGCACATTTGTACATATGCTGCCATCATCATTTCCAAAACATTTTCTGTCTGCTGGAGCCCTTGGTAGAAGCTCCTCATTTTTTTCCCTCCCTCACAAACCCTTGATAATTTTTTTTTCATGTCTTACCCTATCCAATACCTCCCTTCACTCACTTTTCTGCTGTCCATTCCCCTGAGAGGGGGTTATATGTAGATCCTTGTGATCCTTTCAACCCGCCGCCACCTCCCACCCCCCACCCCTTACCCTTCCTCTCCTGGTACTGCTACTCTCATTATTGGCCCATGATCATGGGTGGGGAAGAATTAAAGAACTAGAGGGAAGTTGTATGTCTCCTCAGTGCTATACTGCACTCTGCCTGGCTTGTCTCTTCCTTGTGGCCCTTTTGTGAAGGGACTGTCCCTCTTTACGGGAGTAGAGTGTCTCATCTTTCTCCCTCAGAGACTGGTGGTTTTGAACTGCCGACCTTATGGTTAGCAACCCAGGACTAAACCACTGCTCCATCCAGGCTCCTGCTGGGGGAGAAGTGTCTGGCAAAGGCTTTGTAACGATTCAACCAAAAGGTGCCCCGGGTGCCATCTAGCCAGGGCGGGTGCAGAAGGACCAGGGAAGAAGACTGCCAGCCTGTTCTCCCAGAGTAGTAGGTAAGCTCAAACTGCAGACATCTAGGGGAGCAGGGAGCCCTGAGCAATCAAGGTCCCTCCTGAAAAAAGCAAACAAAAACAAACAACCCCCTGCCTTGGAGTCGATTCTGACTCAGAGGACACCCTGGTAGCCTTGCCCCCCTAGATTTCCCAGACAGTGACTATTTACAGTGGAAAGCCTCCTTTTTCTCCCCAGGAGCGGCTGGGGGTTTCAAACCGTGGACATCACGGTGAGGAACCCATTGCCCAACCCACCGTGCCACAACTGCCAAAGAAACCCCCTGGGGCAGCTCCATTCGGTCCAACTGTGGTCGCCCTGTGTCAGGCGACTCCAGGGCAGATCAGGTAGCCGCCAGCCACAAAGGAGATCTTCCCTTTCTCCCAGGGGAGGCGGCCTTCGTCCGGAGTGAGGGTGAGATGCCCTTTAAGTAAGGACGTAGGTGGGGTGGTGACAGCCCCTGGCAGGTGAGATGCTGATGAAATCCCCAACTGCAAAGCCCGGCACCCTGCTTGGGTGGCCGGCTATGGGCACAGCTCCTGGGCGAGGCCCGCTCTCCCTCCACACCCCTGGCTTCGGCAGCCAGTGTCCACCGCCCCACCTGTCTCCCCGACAAGGTGGATCCCTGGGTGCTGAGGTGTTTCTGTTGCCTAAATTGAACCGCGCTCCCAGGACAATGTGTGGCTCCCCCTGAGTCATGGGAATGCAGCCACCGCCCAGCACAGGTCCAGGCTGGGCTCCCTGCCACAGATCCTGGATCCACTTCTGACCCCTGGCTCCTCTGTGCCCTTCCAGAAGCTCCTCTCTCCTCCTCCTCCTCCTTCTCTTCCTCCTCCCTGCCTGTCTGCTAGGCTGCCGGTGGGCAAAGGGGGAACTCAGCCCCTCAGCCAGCCAGGGGAGACTGAGGCAGAGAAAGACACAGGTGCCCTGCCCCGGGGTGGGGGCCCAGGTGGCGGATGAAGAGGAGCTCTAGACAGGCTGCTCTAGACAGGCTTCCCCTCATGAGAGAACAGTCCCCAGGCCTTCATACCGCCAAGGCGTGCTCAGAGGCCACTGACCCCTGCACCTACCTGGTCCACGCTTCCTTGGTATCACAGCAAACCAATCCCACAGGACTTGCTTTGTGCCAGGCATGTCCCCACACTTCCCGAGCACTTGGCCTCCAACTGGCTTATCCCTTGCCCCCTTCCTCCCTGCCCGGTGCCCTTTGGTCCCTCTGCTTTGGACCTGCTGGTGACCCCTTCCAGGTGGGAAAGCTGGAAGAGGTCCTTGGAGCGGGGTCTGCCCTGGAGGAGAGGGCTGGAGCGGATGCCCATTCCCTCCCCTGTCCCTGACAATGAGGCCCTCACGTGGCCAGGGTGACCAGGTGAGGGAAATCGGCTAAGGCCAAGTCACTGAGGACCGAGGAGAGAAATCGGGGCTGCCCCAGGGCTGTGGGGCTGTCTGAGCAGCCCGGCCTAGGTCCCCTCATTAGCCCTGGTTGGGCTTCAGGGCCTAGTGCATTTGACTGGGGCTCGCTCATCAGTCACAGAAGTCAGAGTGTAGACGCTCAGAAGGGCCTAGCCCAGCCCCCCGCTGGAGGACAGAGACTGTTTTCACTTGTTGAGCTAATGAAGGTCAGGAAGTACACTCACTGCAGAAGGGGAGAAACAACAGGGGAGACGTGAGGAGGGGGAGGAGCAGGGAGGTGAGTTGGTCATTTGTGCCGTCATAAAAAGCTACGACAGATGTAATAGCAAACACATGCATGTGCGAACACACCACACACACACACACATACATGATACACAGTGACATCTCCCTGAGCCCCACTGTGGGCCAACCCAGGCATTGGAAACAATCTCCAGACACGTCCTAGAACAAACCTGCATTCATGGGAAGTGCTGAGCTGGTACTCCCAAGACAAGTGCATCTACCCTCCATCCATTCTGTCAGGAGCAAATGGCACCCTGGGGGCAGGGTGGGTCTCTGTTGGGTTGTGTGTCAGTCCCGGTAGTCTAGAGAAACAGACTCATGGACACTCATATGTGCATAAGAAATAGCTTTACCTGCAAGAAGAGTTAAGTATTCAGAAAAAATCCCAGCCCAGTCCAGATCAGTCCATAAGTTATTAGCCTAAGTTTGATACCAATCTATAAAGCCCTCTTCAGACTCACGAAACACCTGCAGGAAGATCTCAGGCCAGTGGGTGGGAAATCCTGTGGATCCAGTGGCGTTGTAAGCATCTCAGCTCTGGCAGGGGTCTCCATGTGGCTTCTCCAACTCTCAGGGCTCCGGCTGCATCAGGAGAAGTCCATGAAGCTCCACCTCTCAGAGATAGCTCCCCTGGAGTGAGCATGTGTCCCACCTCCAGCGTGCTATTTATCTCCTGGGTGCCTCCAAATGAGGTCATTGAGCCGTGACCTGATTGGCAGGTAAACTCCACCTCTCCACTCTTAATAGTCTCAAATTGACCACAGATGACCTCACTACCACAAAGTCAGCAACTTGAAACTACCAGCTGCTCCCTAGAAGGAAGAAGAGATTCCCCTAAGGAACTGCAGTCTCTGAAACCCACAGAGGCGGTTCTAGCCTGTCCTTTGGGCTCTGGGGTCACTGTGAATTAGACACGACCTGTATGCAGACAATGTTCGCAGCCACAGGTGAGACATGAGAGCCTCCATCCCGGATGCCGTCTATTGCCATCAAATCCGTCCCGGCTCTCTGTCAACCCATGCGTGCAAGGCAGAGCAGTTCCAGAGGGCGTCTGGGTCAGTGTGCCCTTTCAGGACTAGCCTCGAGGAGGCTTTGGGCCGGCTGGAACTCGCAGCTAAGCCCAGGGCTTCGCCCATTGTGCCACCCAGGGATCTTAACGGTCCTCTTTGACATTTCACTTGGTGTCGTTGACTGCTTGCCAGATCTGATGAGGTCACCCTTGTGTTTCGATGTCTGCTGCCATGGACAAAGAGCCTCTCAGGGTGAGGCCCTGGTGAGTCAGTCTGCCCTTCTCTGCCGCTTGCCTTGTCAGCTTGATTTCCATCAGACAGATTTCCACGGCAGCCATCTCTTTGAGTCTCGAGTCCATCAGGTGCAAGAATGTCCTCCGTAGTAAGCCCTCCTCACCAGACTCACCCACCCCCCAAAGGGGACCATCATTGGGGTGACCCGTCCAGGCCCCTGACCGCAGGACACCCACTCCACACAGGACAAGCAGGAGAGCGTAATCTCTCTCCCCACACGTCAACCCAGTGACGGGGTGTGTAGACTCCCAAGGTTCATGTTGGGAGACCAACACTGATGCATGTGTGCGTGGGAGGGAGGGTGTGTATGTGGGGGGCATGAGGGGGACAGTGACAAAAAGAAAGGGATAAGACCTTCCAAAACCCCTCACAGCCTCTCTAAATCAGAAGCTGGAGATGTCAAAGGAAATAGTTAAAGTTCAGTCCCCTCTGGCCCCTGGATGTCACAGGAGATATGACGCCCCACATTGGACAGACAGACATGCCCCAAGCCTCACAAATGGCAGAGAGAGAAGCCAGCTGGCTGGGAGGGAAGTGCAGGCTTGCCCGGTAATCACTGCTTGTGTAAGCAAAGGGGTGGCTCTGAAGGTAGGGACTCTGCACCCATCCTGATGGAGAAATGCGAGACTTCTATTCTTCAAAGTGGCAAGTGTGTGTGTGTGGTGGTGGGTGGGGGGGTGCTTACCATCTGCAATACCCAGACTGCTTCACTCAACCACAGCCACACTCTCAGGTTGTGTGTCTGTCTGTCCTCCCCTTCCCTTCCCCTGCTTCCCATCCTCTTCCTCTTTCTTTACTCTTTCTCCAGCTCACCTAAAGGAAAGCTTTCTGAAAGGCTTTCTGGGAAGTCAGCCCCAGAGGCTCACCCCTTTCGCCTCCAGTTAAGTGGTCCTGAGGCTCACAGCCCAGTTCTGGGGACCACCCACCCTCCAAACCCACCCTCCAAACCTTCCCCTGCAACCCAGGCAACACCTGGAGGCAGGGGAAAAGTACAATGGTTCTTTCGAAGACTGGGCATATGAACCACTCCCCCCAACCCCCCACTGCTTAGCACCATGTGTAAGACAGCCAGAGGGAACCCCATATCTTCAATGGAATCCTGTCTCCCTAGACTTTCCGCTGAGCCCCCTTTTGCCTGTGGAGGGCGGGGTGGCTGAGAGCCGTAAGGTGCTCCTTCCCTGGAAAGGGAGGCAGGGACCGCTTGACACACTCCGGACTCCTACCCTGACCCCTGACCCCTGACACCCTAGAGCATGCTGCCCTGTCCTCGTTGCAAAGGCTTCAAAATAGACTCTCAGAAGCCCATGGGCAAGACTCTTTTAAAAGGCAAAAGAGAGAAATAAAAATGAAATGACCAAAAGTCTATCCATAGACACCAAATAAGCCAGGGCTCCCCTAAGGGATGGGGGGGGGGGCGGGTCGCTGTGAATCCCACTCTGGAAAAGAGCGTGTTCAGTGCAGCAGAGGACCTCTGCGAGAGTGTGTCTCTCAGAATGCCTAACGGACACTTCCCACACACATGGAAGCTCCCCGAGATGCCAATGCCAACAGTTGTTCTTTCTGGGTAATGGGATTAGTGGCCCTTTTACGGTCTTCCTTTTGCTAGCTGTTTTCCCCAATTTCTTTAATAAACGCATATTGCTTTTGTAATAAGACAAAGCCCAGTAAAAGCTATTTTTACAAATAGAATAAATAACCACCTCTGCCCATCTGGAAATAGTGAGTTTCCGAGTCCTGCACCCCAGGCAGGGTTAGAGCGGGCGGGGGGGTGGAGGGGTGGAGGGGGTGAGTACAGGAAGCTTCTCCCCAAGCGGTTCCAGGTGGCCAACCATGGGAGAGAAGACAGCCAGGCGGCACGGTGCCCGGACCGCCAGTCCAGCCTTCCGAGAGAGAAGGCACACCCCAGAGACCTGGCAAGGGCACGACAGACCGGAGAGAGCCGAGAGTCACTTTCCTTGGCTCCGAAGAAGTTCAGATGAGGTGTGCAGGGCTGACGGTGGTGTGGGCAGCCAAGCAGGCCAGATCCATCCCTGCTGTGTCTCGGTGTCCTTGGCCTACTTTGCAAGCCTCAGGCTCCGCCTTCCACCAGGTCTCAGATCCCGGGCCCCAGACCCCCCCCTAACAGGGCTCCGCCCCAACCCTCATCACTTCCTATCTACTGTGCTTTGCCTCTGGTCTGGGTTCCTGACTGGAAGCCTGTAAGAAGGCAGGAAGCATTTTGTCTGTGGGGCCACGTGGGTGGTCACACGACTCGGGACAGAGCCTGCACCAATTCGTTGTTCCCAACAGACTTGTTGAAGGAATGGGAAAACAGCCAACAGCACAGTGTCAAGGTTCCCTCCAAATTTTAACATTGGTACAGTGGGACACCATTGACCGGATGGTAGAGGGGGGAGATTCCCTTCCCATTCTCCCGCCGTTCCCTACCTTGCCGTGCATTCTTTCCAAAAATTGGGACTTCTTTTAAAGTGCCGCGGGATGCGGGAAAAGTTGTTTAAGATCGGGACTGTCCCGCCAAAAGCGGACGTCTGGTCACTTTACTCTAGGTCCACTCCCACCCCCACCCCCAGCCTCCCTCTCCACCTCTGTTCCACCCAGCAGAGGCTCCAAGTCTCTCACAGAGGGGACGACTGGGCAGGAGGACGATGGTGACCAGATCAAGCACCGTGACCCATTGTGGCTGGATTTGCTTTCATGGACAGGGGTGGGAACTCCTGGAGAGTGAGCTTTGTCATCTCTCAGATGGGCATCACCATAAGGACCTCTCACTGGTGGCGTCGGCCAGGGGGCCCCTTCGAGGCAAGGATGGCGAGACTTCATCTCACATACTTTGAACATGTTGTCCGGAGAGACCCGTGCCTGGGCAGGGGCATCCTGCTTGGCGAGGTGGAGGAGCGGGGCGAAGAGGCAGGCCCTTGCCAAGATGGGTGGGCAGCGTGGCTCCAACGGTGGGCTCACGCCCAGGAACAATTGTGACGATGACACCGGCCCGGGCAGCATTCAGCTCAGTTGTGCAGAAAGTCACTGCTGGTCAGGATCGCGGACGAGAGACATGGGGCCTAGCACAGTGCCTGGCTCACAGCCGGCACCCAGTAGGCCAGGGCCTCCTGAACCGAGTCAGCTCTGTTCTGTTCAAACCCACCTTCTGCTCTGGGCCTGCATCCCGGACCTTAGGGAGAAGGAAGAGAGCAGAGGTTCTAGGTGGTGATGGGTTTCTGAGAGTAAGAGCCTGGCTGGGCACAGGACAGCCTCCTGGGTTTGAGGGTGGGGGGGCGGGTAGGGACTAGCAGCAGCCCCCACTTACATGATCTCTAGCTCCCAGGAACCTCCACCACCACCACCACCACCCCACCACCCCCAGCTCTCTTCCCCCTCTTCTCCACAGCGAGGTGTTCCCTCGGGCCCATATTTCTCATTCTTCTGGCAACCTGAGCCCAACTGTGAAAATCCACTTCGCTGTGGCCAGAACCGGGTTACATAACAGGCCCAGAAGGGACCCCAAGGAGGGGCAGACAGAGGCACTGTGTCCCCACCCTCACCCCTACCTGAGGCCCTGCTGCTCTCAGTTCTGTTTCACCCGGGTCACTCCCCTTCCCCTGTGGTCTCTGACCCCACCGCACTCAAAAAGCTAACAAAAACAATCCCACCCCCGCCCGTTTGATTCTCTTCTTTCAAACCCAGCCTCCGACTGGCCTTCTTCAGCAATCCCTAGGGGCTCAGCCCCACCTATGCCCCCCAGCCTTACAGTCCCTTTCAATAACTCCACCCTTGCATTGACCCTCGCCTCTAAAGAGGAAGCAAAAGTAGCTCTCTCAGAGACTGCCAGCCTCCATCTGAGAGGGACACTGAGTCCAGCCTGCACCCACAGTGGGAGGAAGGAAGGGAGGGGCCCCGAGGGAAGGTTGGGGTCCCGGAGAGTCTGGATCCTGGACACCCCTCCCCTCCAGGCAGCTGCTGATGGGGAGTCCCCTAAGCGGGGTAAGTGGAGCCTCAGGTGACGGCGGAGAACAGCTCAAAGGGCTCTCTGTGCTAAGTGCCCCAGGTGCTCATTCAAAACGTTGATGGTTGGAGCCCTCTGGCAGCCACTTGACCTGGCGATTGTGTTTGTAAAGACCCTAGACCGAGAACCCTGTGAGCTGGGGTCATCTCATCACAGAGTTCATGGGGACGAGTCTTTCTGCCACAATCACCGGCTTGCAGGCTGAGCCCCAGAAACACCTGCGTCTCAGGGAGGTGGGTGCCACTCCCAGGGGCAGACTGACGGTGGAGCCCAGAGCCTGGCAGAGATACCCAGCAGAGCAGTGCACAGGGGCACACTCTACATTGGCAGAAGCCGGATGCCCTCGGAAGATTGCCCTTGAGCGGGAAGGGTGAGGGACCAATGGCAGCGTCTCATGGCCCCGATGCCCTACCAGCCCCACCCTTGGAGAACCTCACCAGTGGGCACGCCTGCCAAGGCTCCTCCCCTGGGCGTCAACCACAGGGGGAAGAGTGGGGTTCTGAGTGTCCCCTTTTCCTCCTTGGAGCAGTGAAGGCAAGCCATTACGTCTGAAGGCTGGGCCCTAGGACGGACCCCCCTAATAGATGTCTTTGTCCATCCAGGCCCGCTGAGGAGTGGACTTGAACTTACAAACCCAGGGGGACCTAGGAACAAAGGCCTGGTGATTGGGTTGCAAACTGCAGCCAGATGACAACCCACAGGGACATGCAGTTTTATTCAGACGCACAAGGGGCCGCCCCAGGCAGGGTGGGTTTGACACTGGGGGGTGCTCAGTCCCGCCTGGGATCACTCTGCACTCAATCCCTGAGGTCACCTCACTGTCTCCCAGGTTCTACTGGAGGTTGGGGCGGGGGGGGCGGGGGGGAGAGGAGATAGTACTCCAGCAGCAATGGCAGCTCTGTCCTGGAGCCTGATGGAGGCGGGGGTGGCGAGGAGAGGGGAGGGGAGGAGAGGAGGGTGTGGTTCAGGCAGGGTCCCCTGGCCTGCCCCATTTTCCAGGCTGGGCGGTTCCCTTCTCGTCCCCTTCACGGCAGTAGCTGGCAGGGCATCGTAATTGAATTTGCAGGAGGGCTGAAAATGAAAAAAGAAAATCTGTTATATGTCTGGGATTAATCTATCCCTGACGACGACGGCCACAGGCACCCCCTCCCTGCCGCCTGCATTTCCAGAGCTTATTCTGGCTGGCACATGCACGCGCATGCACGCACACACACAGGGCAGGCGGGTACACGGATGTGCATGTCACCCGTAAGGTGCCCTTGTGCTCATGTCTGCTCTTGTGTGCCCAGAAGGGACCCTCTGGTTGCGTGGGCCTCCCATCGGGGTCTCAGCCACACGCATCTTTGTAGAAGGCTCACCCAGCCGGCTGAAGCTGGCATCCGGTGTACCTGCCCGCTGTGTAAAGAGAGCTGGGTCCGTGGGGGCTGGGACTTGAGGTGGGTGGGGGGAGTGCTGCCCAACTTCACTGCCAGCGAGGACCGGGGTCACCACCACCCCATCACCCCACACTGGAGGGTGGTTCCCACTCTCTCCTCCCTTCTTCCTGAATCTGTCCTCCTCCCCGACACCCAGGCCCGGCACAGACTTTTGAAAACACATCTAAAGGCAACAACTCCTCGCCATTGCTGCGTGCTCAGTAACTGCCAGGCGCCGTGCACCGTCTCCATAGACCTTGACATCCGTGTTTGAAATCAGAAATCTCAGCCCCACAATCCCCAGCTCAGGGGCGGAAGCGGGGCTGGCACCACTGTGTGTGCGAGTCTCAGCCATGCTCCTCATCACCACGTTCTAGTTAACTCTCTCAGCCATTCTCTCGAGATGTGGGGGTGCCCCGGGGGCCTTTGGGCCCATGAGGCTCTCTGCTCCCATGTTGTGTCTTCAGGAGAGCTGGGTCCCCACCTGTGTTAGTCCAGGTGAACTAGAGGAATAAATTTCATAGACACGCATATGGATATAAGGAAAGAGTCTATATGCAAAAGGAATGGAACATTGAGAAAGTATCCCAACCCAGTCCAGTTCAAAGTCATAAGTCTGATATTAGCCCATATGCCCGATACCAGTCTATAAAATCTCCTTCCGACTCACGAAGTCACAGGTCAGTGGGTGCAAAGTCCCAGCGCTGGCAAGGGTCTCCCCAGGGCTCCTCGCTTCCAGGGTTCAGGGTTCATCAATAGCATCCAGTGGTGGCAGAAGCAACTCATCGCTGGTAGGGGTCCCCACATGGCCTTTGCAGCTTTAGAGGTCTGGCTGCATCAGGGCAAAGCCGTGCGGCTTCTCTGGCTCCTCAGATGCTACCATCTTTCTTGTCCGTGATTCATCATCTCTGAGACTAATTCCCAACAACTGGGGAGATAGCTTCTCATCTTCACGAGGGAAATATCGTGAGATTTCCTAGAGGTATCAGGAGAAAGCCATGCCCACACGGGAGGCCTCATTAGCTACTCAATGGCTATTTCCAGGTCAGACTCCACCTCTACATCTCAATCATGAAATTAACATAAGCACATGACTGCCACACCACCACTTTCATGCTCATGGGATGCGGGGAGAGGGGCCTGGAACTGCCAATGCTGGTGTGGCCTACTACGAGGGCCGGCTGGGGGTCCAGGAGCAGTTCTCAAAGTCAAAGTTGGCCTTGGGAGAAATAGATCTCTGTCCTCAGAGAGCAAGCCTGGAGGAGGCTTCGAGAGGTGAGGCAGAATCACGCTGGCCCAGTGGAGACAACGGGGCAGCCCCTTGCAAAGAAGCTAGAGAGAGGGCAAGGAGTTCCCGGTCCAAAACACCGCCCTCACCTGCCGCCACGGTGTCAGAAGTGGTTCCCTCAGAGCGGCGAAGTTTCTCAAAAGGGAAGGAAAAAAAAAGCCAGGGGGTCAAGCGAAGGACAGGAGGGATGAAATACTTCCACATATTTCTGAGATGATGGACATCGGTCCAAGGGTGGTGGAGGCTTGTGGTCTGTCCTGAGAGATTCATGCAAGTGGGGCGGGCACGGTGCAATTCACACACGACACGGCCTGCTGGGAGCTCACCTGGCTCCCACCCCGCTGTCCACCAAGGTGCAGCTCCTGGGCCCTGTTAGGGGGGTGTTGTGACTGCCCATGTTGCTAAACCCAACCGTGGTTCTTCTAAATCTAAGGTCTGGTCCAGAATCCCTCCACTACCTCCCACTCCTCCCAGCCTGAGCCACTCATAGCCCATCAATCCCCTCAACAGGGCTTCTAACGGCACCACCAGGGAACGTGGAAGCTTCTAGAAGCCTTTACCCACAAGGACTTCTGGCTGTATCTCAGCCAGGTTTCATCTATCCATCCCGAGGGGGTGCCCAAAAGATGACACCATGTTGACTCGGGGGCTGGCCAGACCTAGTAGGACGCCCGAGGCAGCAAATCCCACCTTCATGTCCCTCATCCAGCCAAACTCCTGAAGTTTGGCCCAGTGGCTCCTCCCAGCAGCCCCCAAGGGCTCTCCTCAGCCCTGCCCTATCTGACCGCCCACCCCCACTCCCTCTTGCTCCAGCTCAAGCTCAGGCATGGAAGTGCTCCAGGAGAAATCAGAGGAACAGACAGATTGCAGCGAGGCAAAATAGACCAGCAGGCGTTTTTAAACCTTATTACCCATTATAGGTCTGGGGGATTTCTGTGTGTCTTTTGGTCTTTGGCTTCACTCTTGGTTCCCCATCAAATTCCTTCTGAAGCGATCCCAGAATGTCTCTGTGGAAAGAAGCTCCCCACCTGGGGCCAGGCTGGCGTACCCCTCAGGGGCTGGTTAGCCTGCCTTGGGCATGGGAGAAACATAAGGGCTGGCTGGCCAGCCTGGGCCAAGCACTCAGGCCTCTCCCCAGAGAGGAACCAACCACTCTCCCCACACCCTGAAGGCCCGAGTGTACACACACACACACACACACACACACACACACACACGTGTTCGTTCTTCCTATGCTAGCCTTCAGAGGAAGGGAAATGGAACCCAGGTGACTGAGGGAGTTTTCAGTGAACTCCTGGATCGTGAGGTTAATTTGACATGAGATTCCCCCAAGTGGACATGGGGTGGGGAAGACCGTAATCTCTTTCTTATCCAATAAGCCAGGGAGGCATTTTTCAGGGTGAGGGAGAAGTCTCTGGCTCCCTGATGGCATGACAGGTAAGTAGATGACTCGATCCAGAAGTCGTGTGAGGTTCTATAAACCCTACGAGACAGGGCGGAATTGCCCCTGTGGGTTTCTAAGGCTGGAAATCTTTACAGGCATAGAAAGCCTCGTCTTTCTCCCTCGGGTCAACTGGTGGGTGTGAACCGGCCATCTCGTGGTCTGACAGATAGCCACTGTGCCATGAAGACTCCTTGGAGCGGACAGACTTACTAGCAGGGAGTGAGAGTTGTTCGCGTTTCTGTGCAAGGTTCTTGGTCTCTTTCCTGGCCCCTGCCGGCACAGTCTATCTGTCTCAGCAGGCACCGGGAGCTGCTTTCTTGCTACTTCTGTCTCATCTGTTGACTTTCCTTACGCTCCAACTGCAAGCAAGTCAAGGCTGAAATAAGGGCAGAGAAATGGTTCAAAGTCCACACCGGGCCAAGCCACAGGGAACCGGAGCTATTCCCCCCAGAGGGAAGAACAAACGTCGATGGGGAAAGGGGGGAGAAGAACGTTCCCGGGATTCATGGTGGTATCGCAGCAGCCGGCCTGGAGCCTAGCTTCTCAGGCGAAGGAATCCGTGCCCGCGCTCAAGTCTCCTTCGAAAGCAGGGACCGCTGCGTGGGCTGTCAGCAGGCCGCAGTGGGGGGGATGCCCACCTGGCCCCTCTGGAAATCCCCTAATCCTACATTTATGAAACACGTGGAGAGGGAACTGAGACCAGCTTGAGCTCCCTGCGTGTGGAAGCGAGCGGGGAGGGGGTGTGGGCCCAGGGCCGTGTGAAAACTCCATGTCTGTCCAAGGCCCTGGCACCCGACCCTCGTTAGGAAAAGCACTAAGAACCGTGCAGTGACAGCGCGGGTGGAGTCGGTCTGTCCGTCTGGCTCTCCCGCTCATCGGCAGAGGAAATAAAGAAAAGTGAGCTGAATATTCTAGATACAAAAGGCTCATCAAGTGTGACTGAACCTTGTCAATGTCCTTTTTTGACAGATAGAGCGCTTCTCCCTCTGGCGGGTCTCAAAGGCTGGGCAGAAGCTGAAACTCAGAAAGTACGATCCTTTCAGAAATGGCTCAGAAGGCGTTGGCTACGTACGGGAACTTGCTGCAAAAGACTTCTAGTAAAATCCCTCCAGGGAAGGAAGGAAGTCGTCCTCTCCAGACAGACGGACATGTGATTTCAGCCCTCCAGGCACAGACTGTCCACGGGACAGGGGTAGGGCTGTGGCATCTGCAGGCAGCTGCAAGCAAGCATTAACAGGAGCTGTAGCAGCAGCCGCCCCCACAGCATGTGGCCTTGACCCCGGGCACATGGCTGGTCAGAGGTACAGTCCCAAGGAAGGGGGTCAGGCTGAGACCGGAGAGGTGGACAAAGCCCAGGCCTGCAACTTGTCCCCCATGGTCAAGCCAAGGGCGAGGCCAGGGCTGGCTTGGAGCGGCCTGAGGAAGGGCACTGGCCGGCTGGTGCAGGCTCGGTTGCTTGTGGACAACGCGTCGGATAGTGGGAGGGAAAGGGCTGAAGACCAAGCCGAGTGGGTCTTGGTGGTGCTGGTCAGTCTGGGCCCCGCTCGACGTGGTATACAAGAAAGAAGTCGGGAGGAGAAATGGAAGCACGGCATCTGCTGAACGGAATGGCGTTGGGGATGTGGGCGAAGGGCAGGTGGGACGCAGGGGGGTCACCCTCACGCTGGCGCCAGCTGCTGGCAGGAAGGCGAGGACGGGGACTTTGTTTCGAGGAATGGTGTGGACGTGAAGGAGCCCTGGTGGGGTGGGGATTGTGCACGGGGCTTGCCAACTGCAAGTCGGCTGTTTGAGACCGTCGGCTGCTTCGAGGGAGAAAGACACGTTTTTCTACTCTGTCAACAATCATAGCCTAAGACGGGAAGTCAGTGCCGACTCAGTGGCCAAGAGCTGGGTTTGGGGGTAAAAATGAGGGTATTTGGGGGAGGTTTTGAGTTTCTGGTGCCTGTGAGAGGCTCTGGGTGGGTGATTGTAATCGGGGGGCATGCCAAGAGCACAGAAAGGTGACCAGGCCAGGCCGGCGGCAGAGATTCCAGCATCAGGAGCCTGTGGGGGGCAGCGAATGACAGCGGATGCCATCGCCTGAAAGGTACATGTTATCAGAAAGACCTGGGGGCCAGGACACGAACTCTCGGAAGACCAGAGGCCAACAGAGAAGGACATCGAGAAGGACAGGTGTCGTGAGCGGATGCGATGGATAATGACTGAACGCTCTTAGGCATTTTCGAATGCTCGGTTTATTCGCTGCAAACACACATCAAACAATCCAATCATCTTAATACTAAGTAGCAAAGGATAAGAATGAGAATAATCACGAGGGCCTGGTAACAGTACTCTTCATACATATTAGTCTAGTCTCACAATCCCCAAAAGCACTGCCTGCATCGGTGTACCCACCCCGGGTAGAGTTGGAGAGAGAGCAGGAGGTGATGGCTCCTCGGGGTTCCTAACTCTCTAAAAAGCCAATCTCTTTACCCAGGTTTCAATAATGAATGCAGCTGGTCCTCTGACATCATTTGGAACTTCTGCGGCATCCCACCAGTCCTTATCAGGGTTCCCCACACTTTTAGGGGGGTGGCTCTTGTGACCACCTGTTGGCACTGGCTGCTGGCCAATTTTGAGTCAGGCCGGAATGTCACTTTTTGTTTGTTTGGTTTGGGTTTTTGTCTTTTTTGGGGGGGGGTGGAGGGGCATCGCTGCCCTCTGGTGGGAGTAGGTGGCCCAGCCTTGCTCCTGGAGAGCTGCTGCTGGATTTGAACCGCCAGCCCAGTGGGCCGCAGTCCCGCGCACAACCACTACGCCACCGGGTTCAGCCCTGGAATGTCACTTTTACACTTCTTTAAAAAAAAAAAAAGTAGAGTCTTGTGTTGCTGTCTATAATGTGGCTCAATCATCTTGCAAAGCAGTCCAATACCTTGCAAGGAAGCTCTATGATGCACCCATCAGAGAGGCACAAGAGGGAGGAGAAACAGGCGGCTGGGGTCTCACAGAAGCCAAGGACAGGGAATGCTGGGTATTGTGCTCTGTGCCCGAGAGCCATCCGGGGACTAGGGAGCAGTTTACGTCTAGTGGACCAAAAAAACCACTGCAAGATGCCAATTTTATTGGAGCAAAGCACTTCCCGGACCTCTCGTGGGGGGATGGTGACAACACAGCCCTGGTTTAGTGACTGCAGCACCGGGGAGAGGATGGGCATTACCAGTGAGTGTGCTTTGGGCCGTGGGCGGCATGGGACCCACGCTGAGATAACTTTGATAGTGAGGTCATTATGCCACGAAACACTTCCCCAAGAAGGCCGGTGCTCCCTCTCCAACCTCAAGATCCAGGTCTCTCTCTTCTGCTTCTCCCACTCAACCCAGTCTCCTGGCCATTCCAAGTCGGCGGCCACAGCACCCGCCGGGAGTTTCTCACCCTTAGGCGAAGGGGCACAGAATGAGAGTTGTGTCTCTGAGGGCCCTGATTGGGGAAGATGACCTTTCTGGAAGCACGGCAGTCCCTCCCCCTCCCTAGCTCTCTAGCCCCGAGTCACGTGGCCCTACCCACGCCTGTGTCAGTGATGATGCCATCGCCGTGAGTGCCTCAGCTGGATAGAGAGGCCTGCCCCCCTCCCCTCCCCCTGGAGGGGTACATGGTCATGGAAAACTGAATGATAGCAGGATTCTTTCAGCAAGGAGGAAGAGGGTGGAGGCGCTGTGAGAGGAGGTAGTCCCACCGTGACAGGCACGGCGATGACTTCAGACCATGGCAGGAGGACCACAGACAGCAAACGCAGATAGTACTTTCCAGAACGCTGTGACTCCGGTAGAGGAACTAGAACTTGAGGGAGACCTGGTGGGTAGGAAGCCTACGGTTTTGATGTACCTTAAACACATTTGAACTCACTTGTCCGAATTTAACTCCGTGAACAATCTGGGAACACAGGATACGTAGGAGTCCTTTAGGGCTCTCCCAGCCATCACCCCACCCTGTTCTAGCGCTGCCCCCCCTGTCGGCCCTCACTGCTCACTGTCTGGATTCTCCAGCCAGGATTTCTCTGAGGTGGCCCCACCAACACTTTGGGGATCAAGAATTCCTGGTCGGGAGAGGCTGTGCTTATCTGTGCACTCTCGGATCCAGTCTCGGCGCTCCTTGCTGTGCCCCTCAACTCCCGGGTGGCGGTCACAAATGTCTCTGTACACGGCCCTGGGGAGGAAAACTGGCCCTCGTTGAAAGCCCCTATTCTGTACCACATGCTTGTTCTTGTAGCCCGGTCTCTGAACATGCCACGGCCTGGCTGGGCCCCTCTGTTGCCTTCCCCGCGCCGGCCGCTGACAGCTTCCGGTGCTCAGATCAGGGTGTTGCCATGGCCTGTGTCCTTGTCTAGGGGGCCCTAGGGGTGTCCTGGTCACGTGTTGGGCCGCTCACCTGCAAGACCTGAAGTTTGAAACCATCCGGCACTCTGCAGGAGAAAGATGGGACTCATTACCACCACCACCACCCCCCATGGAGGGCGCTGTAAGTCGGCATCCACTGGATGGCAGTGAGTTTGGTCGGGGTCTACTTACCCAATTCAGAGGGCAGGCACGTTTGTCCTACTCAACACTTGAGCTTTAGAGCCCAGCACCCTGGTTGGTACACAGATGACTACACACACACACACACACACACACACACACACACAATGAATGAATGACGGTCTACTTTTTAGTCATTAGGTATTCTAGGCCTTTTTAAAGAATCGGGCACCATCTTTAGGCCGTTGCCCTCTTAAAAGCCCCATGTCATAAAGTTTATTAACCCAAAGTCCACACAAATGCTGCAGAGAAGTCCCTTCTCCCAGGGTAAGAACGAAGCTAAAGTGAACTTTCAAAAACCACAACGGGGCCCAGGTCAGTCCGCCTCTCTGCCCTTCTGAGCCGCTCTGCCACCAGGGGGGGGATTCAAACACAGCTGCCCACCATAGCCCCTCAGCATCAGGCCTTTGAAGGGGGCTTCCAGGTCCTCTCCCCTCTCACCTTCCAGGCATGCTCCTCTCCGGCTTGGTTCTCCCTCTGATCAGATGTGGGCGGTAATGTATATACTCGCGTATAAGTCGACCTGAAATTTTCAAACTAAAATTTTTGAGATTTTAGTTTGAAAATTTCAAGTCGGCTTACACTCAAGTGTATACAGTATATAATCTGGTGCCAATTTGGGACTTGAGAGCATTACGAGTGAAGGGGTGGAGTCTAGTCTGTCAATCAAATCATAGCCAGTGAGACCTCTGTACCTTCTCCTGGGAATTCTGGGAACTCCTGTATTTTCTTCCTTGGAGGTGGGTGACAGTTTTTCTTTCTACTGACAAGACACACAGCACTACACTGATAGATCCCATCCCCTGGGCACTGGAGGGGTCACATGGAGACACCTGCCAGTGCTGAGATGCTTCTACCACTACTGGATCCACAAGACTTCCCACCCGCTGACCTGTGATCTCCCTGCATTTGGCATCATTGCTTATGTTTCCTGGATCTGAAGAGGACTTTACAGATGGAGGTCAGGTATATGGGCTAACATCAGACTTAAGTATTTGATCTGGTCTGGCATGGGATGTTTTCTCAATATTCAACTCTCTCTCCTATACACATGAATCTCCCTCGATTTATTTCTCTAGTCTACCCAGACTAACACACCAGATGAGTCAAGCAGGACTCTGCTTCTGCCTCTGCCTCCCAGAACACCCTTCCTCTCTTGGCCACAAAACCACTCCAGCAGTCAGCTCAGTGACATCTCTGTTCCCTCTTCTCCAGGGCCAATTCTCAGATACTCCCCTTAGGGTCTGAGGCAATTTTCCCTACCTGGCTGGGTGCTGTGGAAGGTCAGGAATCCTGTGTGAGCCATGGCTACATCTTCATGGAGCAACCCAGTCAGCATTTGCTGGACATCAGATGTCTCCCGGCCATACACACATCCTGATTTTTTTTTTTTTTTGCTTAGTGAGTGCAGTGACCAGGGAGCAGGTGCAACCCCAGGTCCAGAAGTGGATCCGGCTTAAGCACAACACCAGTCCTGAAGAGATGGAACAGAAAGGCAGACCGACTAACCGATGTTAATGACTTAGTCCGGGCGCTGGATCAGCTCTTAAGCCAGGCCTTCTTGCAGTTCCATTTCCCTAAGTCATTCTCGTCCCTTTGCTAGAGCAGCTTGAGGATGGTATCCTCTTGCCAGCACCCCAAAACAGTGAGGGGAGCTGCATGAAGAAGTACAAAAGGAATGGAAAAGCAGTGTTCTCCACAGCCCTTGAAACCCAGCAGAGTGGCACTGTGTACACTTGGTTCCTCATGCCTTCCTGTGCCTGAAAGAGCAAACTCTCCCTCTGAAAACAAGTTCCAGGAATTAGCTGTCCCACAGTCAAGGTCAAGTCTTTGATCTTCCCCTCTCTCTCCATAGTCTCAATTCCCCCTCCTCTAAAAAGCACCTCTCACCACTCCCAGAAGCTGGAGTCCTGCCCTTGCTTCCTTTCACCTGTTTATCTGAAGCGTGCAAGGTGTGAGAGTGCATGCACACACACATACACACGCACACACACACTCAAGAGTCTCTGTGCAGACTCTAGATTGATCCTCCCGAAAAGTGTTTGACCCTGGTCCCTGCAGCATGTTCTGTGTGAAGCATGGCATCCTGGCACTATGGCTCCGGTCCCGGGCTCCCAGGACTGGTCACTAAGTGTCCCAGGCCCATGGACAGTTGGGGCGTTGAGGGCCACCTCCAGCCTGCTGCTCTAGGGCGGTGAGTCACCCCCGCACCCAAGAGGGGCCAGGAGAGGCCAGTCCCCATGACTTTGGTGCTGCCCACAGGCCCCAAGTGTCATGAAGAGCCAAGGGTTGCTGGAAGCATCCTGGTGGGGCTTTGGTACTGGACCTCACGAGGAACAGGCAACAGGCAGAAGCAGTGCCCTGAGAACGGTGCTCGCTCTGCTCCAGCCCCTGGGGCAGCGGGGACTAGGCCTCTGTTTTGGAAATATGATGTGTTCGTGCTCTTGGCTTTTCCTGAAAGTATGTTCCTGCAGCTCCCATAGATTCAGCCCCACGCCTGCAGGAGACATCAGGCCAACAGCCAAGGCCGCAGACGGCAAGACGAGGTGTCTTTGCCCAGATGGAACCATTAATAATGTCAGGCGAGAGAGCTGAGAGGGGGATCCCCAGGGCGCCCGAGAGGAGGGGGCATGAGGGCAGGGTGGACGCCCAATAGACAGCTCAGCCTGGGGAAGTCCCGAGCCCGATTCTCTCCCTGTCCTCCCTTCCACTGGGGGAAACTGTCCTGTGTGGCCAAGGGGGCCTGAGAGACGGGGCACTGCCCACCAGAGCACAGAGCAGTTGGGGGAGGGAAGAGGAGAAGCCAACTGAGAAGGGGTGGTGGAGAAAAGGGTGAGCTCTAGAGAGAGGAGGGGAGAGAAGACAGCTGGGAAAATGCTCCATGTCCAGGCCAGCCTCCATGTCCACCCCCTCCCACCCCACTCAGGGGAATCACTAATTCCTCAGGGCCCCACACCCACTGCACTCCCATCGCTGCAATCCGGAGACAACCCCGACCTGCCTGCCCAGTCCCACTCAGGCACACCCCCCAAACCCAGCTGCCCCCCAATTTAGGTACTCCAGATACGCGCACAACAACACAGCTTTGTGATGTAAAACACTAGGCTTGGTTTGTTCGTCCATTTGGTTTTTTACTCAAATAGATGCTGATCCAAAAACACGTCTGGGTTGGGGAGGGAGAAACGGTGAAGCAGCGAGCCTCGTGCTTGCTGTGACCAGCGACGGGCACACAGGACGGTTCATCTGTCCGTCAGCCCACCCTGGCAGGGTGGTTAAGGCCTTGGCAGGGTGGAGAGCTCCGCTGAGCTGGGCAGAGGGGGTAGGGCAGGCCAGTCCCGGGCCAGGAGGTCAGCCACACCTGCCCTCCTCCTCATGGGCAGGAGTGTCCTCAACTGAAGGGCTTCACCAGCTTCATGGCGGCATAATTCTGGAAGGAGGGAGGAGGTACGGTCACATGTGGCCCCAGCTGGGCAGCAGGAAGTGCAGACTTTCCATGCAGGGCTTGGGGGATAAGGCCCAGTTGCCTGGGAGGCAGGAGGCTGGGAGACGAGGCTAATGGCCATTCACCTGCCTGTCCCCACCTGCCCTCACCTCCCTCCACCCAGACTCAGCCCAATTCAGCCCATCCTATACCCCCTCCTGCCTCCCTTCACCCAGGGCCTAACCTCACTCAGTCTTCTCTCCAACGACCAAGTTAGAGATGCCTGATGCCCAAACCTGCTGCCATGGTGACCTCTCTGGGACTAAGGCCTAGCTGGGGACAGGACTGGCCAGGACCCTCACCCTTCTCCTTCCCAGACCCTAATGCCTATCTGTGTTGGGGCCAGTGGTCAGTGGCAGAGATGGGTCTCCCTTCATGACACACTGCCTGCGGCAGACCTGACAGGCCCCTCCCCTCCCCAGCCCCATCACCCCCAAAGAAAAACCATGAAAATACACACAACACAACACAGAGTTCCTAATTGGGACAGGATGTTCCCCAGTGCCTCCCCCGGAAAGCCAGCACTACAAACAAAGCGCGATGCTCCTTCCCCCACCAAAGGGCCTCCTGCCTCCCTGCGCTGGCCCACCTCCTACCAGCTCTGAGGGAAAGGCAGAGAGGAGAGGGGTGGGGAGGCTGACCTTGGGCTCCCCCACCAGACCCAGGAGAAAGGGACAGCACCACAGTGATGAGGGAGGAGGTGAGAGAGTTGGGTCTGGGCCCTGCCCCTGACTACCTTGGAGCTAAGACCGTCCAGGTGACCAGTCCAGCTTGTAGAAAGGCAGTCTGGAGCCTCCATTGTTCCAGCCCCCTTTCTCCTGATCACCTGATGCCTCCCTAGGGGCCTGCTTCCCTCCGCATGTCCTCGGAAGGGAGGACAGGGTTGTCCCTTCCGAAAGGGAAATTTCCAGAACAACTTGAAGGACAAGGGTGGGGACCAAGAGGCAGAGGGACTGATGGGCGGCCCCCACCCCCAGCCCCAAGCTTGAGGGCACCTGCCCTGAGGACCTGGGGTTACAGCTGTCAGAGTGCAGGCATGAGGCTGGGAGGGAGAGGCCCCTTCCCTTCCTCAGGCCCCCAGGCCCCGCAGTGGGTTTGTTGCTGAGACTGGGCACCGAAAGGCAGGGACGAGGTCACTTCAAGCCCACTCTGCTTTTCCCCTGGCCTTCAGGAGGGCCTGCCTCAAGGTGACGGGGAAGGGGCAGGACGAGGGCATCCCGACCACAGACCCAGTCCCAGAAGGTCTGTGCTGACTATGTCCAGCCTGTGCACAGGCAGATGTGGGAGAGATGCCCGGGCACCCTCTACCTCAGTGCTTCTTGGCCCTTGGTGGACCCCAGTGCAGCTCCCCTTCAGCCAGGTCCAGGACAGGGCCTGCCTACCCAGCATCCAGGTGCTGCAGACGCTCCTCTGAGCCCACTGTGCTGGCCCAGGGCAGGTCCCAGGTCCCTTTGTCTCTAAGCTCCCACTGCCTGCGCCTCGTCACCCAGCAGCCCCTGGGGTCCCTGGTCAGCCTGGACAGGGCCTCTGCTGCTCTCTTCACCTTCCAAGCCAACAGGGCACCAGCCCCAAGGAGAGGGTCCCGAGATGGTACCTATTCGTTCGCTGCCCCCTCCCCCCACCCCTGCCTGACTGCAGGAGGCAGGATGCTGGCTCTAAGGCCCTCCGGGCAGACTCTGCGGAAACCCCTGTCCCAGGTCCCGGCTCCTGGCCACAGCCCCCAGGCCCTACCACGGGGCTTCAGCAGGTGCAGATCTCGCCGGCCCACGCGGGGGTCTTCTCAGCGCCTCCTCTCGCCTTCCCTCTGCACCCAGTTCCAGAAGCTCACCCCAGAGGGGCCTCACCCCTGCAAACCCTCTGTGACTATTCCAGCCACGTTGACGGGTCACCCCAATGAGGACAAGGACTCCGTGCTCCCCGTGGACCAAGTGGCCCCCACCCCCGCTAAGGCTGTCCTGAACAGAACAGAAACTCCCCAGAGCGGAGACTGTGCCTCCTCCATCCGACCAGGAACTCCCCCAGGCGGGAAGCTGCTGCTCTCCTGCAGAGGGGGTGTTTCTGTGCCCCTCAGATCGGCTGTGCCCCCCAGAAAGAGGCTGTGCCTCCCCCCACAGGCCAGCTCACCGGGAAGGCGTAGACGAAGATGCCCAAGAACAGCAGCAGGATGAAGAGGATGATGAAGAGGATGATGGCGCAGCGGAACCGGCGCCACAGGATGAACTTCATCGTCTTGTACGGCGACGTGAACCACAGGAAGGAGGTGTCGGGGCGCCTGGAAGGTGGGTTCCGGGGGTCAGTCAGTGAGCACCCTCGGGCCACAGCCTGCTCTCCACTCCCAGCATCAGGTCAGAGGCCC
>PVJH01025868.1:0-30879 GCA_004026705.1 Nesogale talazaci | reverse complement strand
ATTTAGCTAGAGCTTCCAGGAGAAGTGACCCATTGTCAGAACAGCAAGGAGTCAGCCCTATCTCTTGTGGAAGAGACCCAGGCTTCTGGATAACTGAAATCTTTAGGGAGAATAAATAAGGCTGACCTCCCACCAGAGGCTGGCAAATGGTTAGTAATATTTGCTTAATGTTTTGGAGGAAATATAATTGTGGAAAAGTTCAACCTTCATCAGACAGTCGCTGCACAGCTTATTGAACAAATTATTGAAGTAGAATGCCATGCGAAGAACACTTGATGTCAGAAGAAGTACAGAAGGACAGAGGGTGGAGGCTTGTCTAACCTCTGCCTCCTTGCAATAGGGAAGCCAGAGGAGATCAGATATGCACCCTTCTGTGACATTTTACACAAAACTTTATGGGCTCTAGTGAGATTAAGTGCTATCAACTACAGAACCTACTGTGGGCACTGTCTGAACTATGATAAAGCTCAACAAACATGATTAGTGCAAAATATGAGCTGGAGTTGATTTGGTTGAATTTTTACAGACTGAGGGGCATTTAAGTATAATCTATTTTATCTCAAAAATCCACAATTGAAATTGGTTTTCTTTTTCATTCTACTAAAGAAACTTCTCAAAGCATTCCCTGTAAAGGGAGTTCCCTAGTCACTGACCCTGCATTTTCTTCTTCTAAGCAAAGAAAATACCTCCTTGAAAGATCTTTAAAAAGTCTTTCTTCAGGCTGAGCCCCGGTGGTGTAGTGGATGTGCGCGGAACTGCGGCCCACTGGGACGGAGGTTCAATTCCAGCAGTGGGGCTGGGTCTCCTACTCCCACCGCCGGAGAGCAGTGATGTCCTCCCCCCCCAAAAAAAGTCTTTCTTCTAATCTATATAAAATATATTCTGTCACACTGAGTAAAGACTTGTCTGCTTGTAGCAGTTCATTACTGTCCTGAGAATAACACATTGATATATGAGAAGTTCTTTAAACATAAAAACACAACCAAAGTCTTCTAAGGGACTATGAATGCGGAGTATTTCTATTTACCCCCAAACTCAAAACTTAATACATGTTTATGAAGTGTCTCTTTTCCTGTTCTGAAAAATTAGTTTTGAGCTGGTACAGACTTCAGTGAGTATTACAAAGAGCACTCTAGCAGACAGAGGTGACTATGCCAATATCCATGCTTTCTTTTATTCTTTTTTAGAAGAGATTTATGGCCTTGACAAATATTGTCATGTGACTAAGTTCTGGCCAATGAGCTATAAAACGTCATGTGATAGCTCCCCCAAATAATGAGCTATGAAAGTGTATATAGAATATGCCAACCTAACTCTGTTAGGCTGTGTTGATTACAGAAACAAATGCAGGGACACTCAACTACGTGGAAGAGAGTTTTAAATCAGGAAGTAATTATATATCAAGCAAACAACCCAACCCAGTCCAGATCAAGCCCATAAGACTAATTTAAATGCCTCTTCAGACTCAAGCAGCCACATGCAATGGTGCAAAATGCAGGAAGATCACAGACCAGTGGGTGCAAAGTAATGTGGATCCATTAGTGGTGGCAGCATCAAAGGACACAGAGCAACCAGGATCCACCAGCAGAAAGTTGAAGACAAAAGAAGGGGACTTTTGGAGGACATATCGGCTGTGACCTGATTGACAAGCTAGACTCTACTCTCAAACTTTTATATGGCTTCAAGTTGACATGACACTAGCTAAGCTGGAACCATCTTTCCAAAAGTTTCATTCCATGTTTGGTTCTAGGCTAGAGAAATTTGCAGAAGGTTTTAAAGATGGGAATTTGCTCAAGGTTCTGAAGATGGAAGTAAAGCGGCATCCAGGTTTGTACTAGAAGGGTTGATGGAAAGTCAGGTAAGCTGCTTCTCATGTTCCTAGCCATAGATCTCTTTCAAAACAATCACTCTAAACTCACTGGCATGCAGTTGATGCCAACTCAGAGTGACCCTGTAATAAAGGGTAGAGTTTTCAAGATTGTAACTCGTTAGGGGAGTAGAAAACCCCATATTCTTCCAACTGATAGAGACGTTGCACACAACAGAACTGAACGCTGCCTGATCTTGTGCCATACTGATCATTGTTTCTATGGCTGAGCCCATAGTTTGGGCCTTCCTTTCTTTGCTGACCCTCCATTTTAGAAAGCATATCCTTCGCCTGGGACTGGGCTCTTTTGAAAATACGCTCAAAGTGTGTAAGACTAAGGATTGCTGCACTTGCCTCTAAGAAGCACTCTGGCCATACTTCTTCCAAGACAAATCTGCTTATGCTTTTAGCCGTCCATGACATTTTCAATATTCTTCACTTGCCTCAAAATCCAAACATACCAATTTTTCTTTGTTCTTCCTTATTCGATGTCCAACTTTCACATGCATATGCATAATATGAAAATATTATGGATTGAAAAAAATTAAACAACACAAGAAAGAAAATATTATGGCTTGGATTAGACCCATGGTTGTCATCAAAGTAGCATTCTTGTTCTGCAAAAGTCTAAAAAATTCTCGTGCAGTACATATGCCTAATGAACCCGCTCTTTTGATCCCTAAACTGAACCTTCCCAGAGCACTGACTGTGGATCTGAGCAAGAAAAACTACTTGACGACTTAAACTTTCCATTTACGAATTCTAACAATGGGTCCAGCTGTGAGGATTTGGGTCGTCCTTGAACTCAGTTGTAATCCATACAGAAAGCCAAAATCCTTATCTTCATCAACAAGTGCTTCCCCTCCTCCTCACTTTCAGCAAGAGAGGTTGTGTCATCTGCATACTGCAGGTTGTTATTAAGCCTTCCTCCAATTCTGATGGCACACTCTTCTTCATATAATAAGGTCTCACTGATGATTTGTTCAGCATATAGGTTGAACAAGTATGGTGAGAGAATACAACCCTGACACTTAATTTTTTTGATTTTAAACCATGCAATGTTTCCTTGTTTTATTCACACAATTGCCTCTTGATCCATGTGAATCTTTTGGGGGTTTTTATTTGCCCATGGAGCATGATTGAAGGTAAAGAGAAACAACTAAAAATCTTTCAGTGATCCAAATTTTTAATGGGTAAAATATGGATTTAAGAAAATTGGAAGTGGTCAAAATTCAAAAGGAACACAATCACCTGCGATCATATTATATCTAGCTGACTGACTTCAAGAAAACCCAATCAAAACAGCTATTAAATGACTTCATGTGCCAACCACAAAAGCTAGTGATGAAAAAATTGAAAAATTCTATCAACAATTTCAGTGAGAAATTGATTAAACACACAAACAAAATGCATTGACAGTTACTGGTTACTGGAATGCAAATGTTGAGTGAGGAAATACAAAAGGAACAGTAATTGAAAAATAAGGACTTGGAGATAAAAATGAAGCTGGAAATTTCATGATAGAATTTTGCAAAATCAATGACTTGTTCATAGCAAATACTCTTTTCAACATGCAAAAAGTGACAATGCGCATGGACTTCCACAATGGAATACACATCTTTACTGCATCTTTGAGAAGAAACAATGTAGAAGCTCAACCTCAGCAGCTAAAACCAATCCAGGACAGACTGTGGAAGAGATCACCCCTCAGTTCTTCATGTGTATGCTGATTTCTGATGAATCTTGCCACAAACCAAAGAATACAGGAAAGATATTTACGTGTATTTCATTTACTGTGCAAACGCATTTGATTGTGTGGACCATAATAAACTGTAGAGCCTTGGGAAGAGTGGGAATTCCAGAATGAGCACTTTATAGTGATCATTCAGAACTTGTTCATGGATCAAGAGGGAGTTGTGCAAATAGCATGAGTGGTGATGTATGTACGATGTGTGTGTGTGTGTGTGTGTGCAAAGAGAGAGAAATAGAACCACACACAGAGAGAGAAAGAAGTGTAAGTGTGATGAATCATTTTAAATAAGTTTGAGATCTGACTCGTTCAAAATCTGTAGGATAGACCACAAGGAACATACACTGGAACTCTTGGTTATAGGCTGCTGCTTTAGTCCAAATGAAGAATTTCTTCGTTCTCTAGGAAGCATGAGTTCTATTCTGAATGCCTTTCAACTGATTAAATTAGACTTACTCAGGTTATCTGAGATAATTTAGACTTAGGTTATCTGAGATAACTTATTGTATTTAAAATCCACGGATTTGCTACACACTAACTCTCATGGTATAGTGATTATGCAGTTGCGGTGCTAACTGCAAGGTCAGCAGTTCAAAACCACCAGTCATTCCATAGGACAAAATCTGGATTTTCTACTCCTATAAAGAGTTCCTCTCTCAGAAACCCACAAGAGAAGTACTACCCAGTTTTATAGGGTCACTATTAGTCGAATTGACTTGATTGCAGCAATTATATTTTATGTTGTCAATTTAATTACACATAATACCTCAACAGTAAAACGTGACTACAAAAAAAAAAACATGACTACAACTGAATAAATAAGGATGATAATTTTGCCTGATTGAATAACGGGCAACTTATAGCCTGGCTGAAGACCAGAGAAGTTGTGGGATAGCATCAAAGATATCATACATAAAGAAATCAAATGGGGTGCTGAGCCCTGGTGGTGTAGTGGTTGAATGCAGGACTGCAGCCCACTGGGTGGGCAGTTCAAATGCTGCAGCAGCTCTCCAGAAGCAAGGCTTGGCCTCCTATTCCCACCAGAGGGCAGTGATGACCCCCCCAAAAAAAGAAACCAAATGATTTTTAAAAAAAATTTTTTTAGGCATCACTGCCCTCAGGTGGTGGGAGTAGGAGGCCCAGCCTTTGCTCCTGTGAGCGGGAATTGAACTTCCATCCCAGTGGGCTGCAGTCCCGTGCACAACCACTACGCCACCAGGGCTCAGCCCACCAAATGATTATTTAAAGGAAAAATAAATATCAGAAGAGACTCTGAAACTTGTTCCTCAATGTGAAGCAAAAGGAAGAAGTGATGAGTAACAGTAAAAAACTTCAAAGGGAAACATGATAAGACAAAATATTTTAATAAAGTTTGAGAAGACCTAGAGCTAGAAAATCAAAGGGAAAAGTATTTGACATTTCCTAGCTGAATGCCCTGAAGAAAAAAGATAAGCCTCAATATGTTAGTTCTGGGTTGTCTCAGGAAAGGAATGCATAGACACTTATGTGCAGAGGAAAGAGCTTTATATAAAGAGTAGCTGTACAGCCCAGTCCAGATCAAGTCAATAAATCCAATATTAGCGCATATGTCCGATACTAGTGCATAAATTCTTCTTCAGACTTATTCAACACATGCATTGACACCAAATGCAGGAAGATCACAGGCCGGTGGGTGGAAAGTCTTGTGGATCCAGTGGCATTAGGAGCATCGCCGCACTGGCGGGCGTCTCCACAAGGCTTCTCCAGCTCACAGGGCTCTGGCTGCATCAGTGCACCCCACCAGGCTCATCGCCAGTAATGTCTTTCAGGGAGTGTGCCTGTCTCCCCACTCCAAAGAGCTATTTATCTCTTTAGCGCCTGCAAATGAGGCCATCACGCTGAGACCTGATTGACAGACTAAACTCCACCCCTTCACTCATAATAGTCTCAAATTGATAACATTTTATGGAACTACCATACTCAGTTTGCAAAATTGTATTATTTTCTAAGCAGTTTTCCCATCACCTTTCTAGAATGTCTAAAGTCCACATACATATGAAATAATTGAAAATTCTATGACTTGGTCACGGAATTTGTTAGGTGCACCTTAGTGACACCATGTTCTTCAACATTCTAAAAAGGTTTTGTACAACATATTTCCCCAATGCAATTTCTTGACTGATAATTCCATGAGCATTCACTGTAGATTCAAGTAAAAGGTCATCCTTGACAACTTCAATCATTTTTCCATTTATAACGATGTCCATTGGTCCATTTGTGAGGATTTGGGTTCTTTTAATATTGACAGGAAATGCATCCTATACGCTGAAGTGCTTAATCTTCATCAAGTGCTGTCTTGCTTTCAGCATGCAAGGTTGAGTCATCTGTACAGCTCAGACTCTAAATGTCTTCCTCCAACCTAATACCAAGTTCTTATTCGTAGCATTTCGTTCCCCATAGTATTTGCTCAGCGTACAACTTGAATACATCTGGTGAGAGGAGGCAACCATGCTGAACATCTTCCTGGTTAAAAATCATGCAGCATTCATGTTGAATGACTGCCTCTTGGTTGATGAACAGGTTCTACATGCGTACAATTATGATGGAGCTCCCATGCTTCTCAAGGCTAGGGTCTGTTATTTTCCAAACAACTCCTTGCCTTTACATAGTCAATAGAACACAAGTAAACATGGTTGTGGCATTGTCAGTTTTCAGCCAAGATCCGTGTAACATCAACGATGATATTCTTCTTCTGAATCTAGCTGGAATTTCTGGCAGCTTCCTGTTGATGTACTACTACAAGTGTTGTTAAAATGATCTTCACCAAACCTCTTACTTGCCTGTCATACGTGTTCTCATTGTGGTCTGCAAAGTGGGCAGTTGGAAACCACCAGCTGCTCTTCAGGGGAAAGATGATGTTTTACACATCTATAAAAAGTTACATCTTTGAAATCCATAGGGGAAGTTCTACCTAGCCTTATAGGGTCATCAGGAATCGGAATTGACTCAATGGCAGTGAGTTTGAGCTTTTGAGTGATATTAACTATAGTATTTAATAATCTTTGCTCTCTGGTCATTTGCATTGGAATTCTATTAAATATTGAAATTACTAGAATATTGAAATTACTGTGGACTGTGTGGTAGTTATATAATCATTTGTCATTTTGAGGATTAAGACTGAAGGGTGCAATGTAGACTGTCAATTAATATATAATGAGGCCTCTGTATAGGCATGGCCTTATCCTGAGAATTCTGGAAACACCTGTATTTTCTTCCTTGGTGGCAGGAGATACTTCTCTCTCTCAGCTCACACCCTGGAAGATAGTCTACTGACAAGATACATGAAACTACACTAGTGCCCTTACCTGGAAAATCATGCTGAGACGCATGCCAGCCCTGAGATGCTTACACCACCTCAGGATCCAAAGATTTTCTACTCTCTGGCCTGGTCTGCATTTGATATCCTTGCATGTGTTTAAAGAGGACTTTATAGATCAGGATCGGACATATGGGCTGATATTGGGCTTATGGGCTTGGACTAGACTGGGTTGAAATAATTTCTTAAGGTACAATTGCTCTTTATATAAAGTGTTCTCTTATACACATATGAGTCTTCCTGTATATCTTTTTCTAGTATACCAAGACTATTTGGCAAGAGGTGGACTGTGATAGGTAGGTTTATTGTGCCAACCTGACCAACAGGAACATGTAGGATTAACAAGGTCGCAGTTTGATTGGAGGATAAAGAAATAAATGTCTCAGCAAGTCCTGCCTGTCTCTTGCTCTCTGGTGATAGGACCAGCCTGTGGCTGCCTTAGCTAGTTCTCTGCCTCAATTTGAGGACCACACTGTGGGACACCCAACCCGTGGACCATGTCACTAGAGTTTGAGGTTCTTTTGAGACCTGCTTCGCCATGCTGCTGGTTTGAGCTTGGGACTGCCAGGTTCATTCATCTAGCTGACTGTTGGTGATCTGTCCTGCTGCTTGCTCCCTGTGGCCAGGTGGCCTGTGTTGGTCTGTGGAAGACTCAGCAGTCCTCATGTGTTGAAGGACTTCCAGTATATTAACTGTTCCACAGAAGTGAGTTGAATTTAGCCCTCTGAATTGCTATGTAGAATAGTCATCTGTTATATTCCTTTGTGCTGTATACATGTATCAACATTTATATCATTATCATCATAAGTGTCCTAGTTTTGTTTATCTGAAGAAAGATGAAGATGGCAAAACCTGATTTCATGTGCTTTGGACATGTATCAGGAGAGACCAGTCCTTGGAAAAGGACATCACATTTACAACAACCTGAGAAAAATATTAAGTACCTCAGAAAGCATCAAAAGAAGATGGTAGGCCTACACAGATTCTATATTAAAAAGGACTGGTCAATGTTAAACCATTTCAGGAAGGAGCATGTGACCAGCAATGAATGATACTGAAGAAAGAATTCCCTCCTCTACTGAGGGCATTGACACAAAATAAGACTAAAGGTACTGATAAAATGTCAATTGAGATGTTCATTAGATAGATATGTGGTTAGAAGAAAGCACTAATTTTTGCCAAAAAAATTGGGCAACAGCTACCAACCCACTGAAAGTGATTCATATTTGTGCCTATTCTAAAATAAGATGATGCAAAATAATGCAGAAATTATTGAACAATATCCTCGAAAAATAAAATCACACTAAACATAATTCAAAAACTGTTGTTGCACAATAGAACTACAGCAAACTATCAAACACTCAAGCCAAATTCAGCAAAGGATATGACATCTCACGAACCGTAACTGACAACAAAGAATACTAGGGAAAAGTTGTGATAGTTAAGGTTGCTCATAAACTGTGCTTCACTGGGATTCTTTTTTTAAAAAATATCCATTTTATTGGGAGCTTTTTCAGATATTATAATAATCCATAGTTCAATTAGAACAAACATAATTGTACAATTGTTTCCACCAACATTGGAAACAGCCTCCATTTCCATCAATAGATGAATGCATTTTAAAAGTGTGCTACATATGCACAATGGTGTACTATGCATCCCTAAAAAACAGTCATGAAATGAGGAGGCACCTTGTCTCATGAAAAGATTGGACTATATTATGCTGAGCAAAATTAGCCAATTACAAAAGGACAAGTAGGACATAAGTCCACTGAGGTTTAAGTTCTAACAACAGTGTGTAAACAGTACATAGGGGAAAATGTACAATATCAGCACACTTCCTGGGCTGAGGAGGAAGAAGAAGAGGAAGAGGAAGAAGGAAAAGAAAGAAAAGAAAATTTAAAGGATAGCATCTGAGCAAAGAGACATCTTCTACCCCTCACCCTTTATATGCCTCTAAGGCCCACAGGAGTGTGGGGGAAGAAAAAAGAGCAATAGTGATAGAGGGAACTAATCCACCCATGGGAGGGGGATTGTTTATTTCTCTACAGAAAAGGGAGAGAGAGAGAGCAGACTTCATCTGTGTGCCAAGTAGTGAAGGCAACGTTCCTGCTCAAAGCAGCTCACTCACCAGCATTTTTAAAGGATTGAGGGTTATGAGGTGATCATCACCCATTGCAAGATCTTATATAACTTTATGACCTCCATGACGAGATCTGCATGAGGAGCCCATTAGCTGAAGGGGTTCACAGCTTACTGGTCTTGGGTTGACTATACTTGAGGCAGTGGCCTACTATATAGCCTGTCAATCCTGGGAGTTATCAGCCATCCGCTATCCTACATGCTGATCTTGATTTCATCAATCTCTGCAGCTCCTTGAATCAGAAAACTGCACACTAACTTTTGACCAACACATTGGTCAGCGTCTACAACTGTGTAAGTAATTTCCTTGATTTATATCTCACTGTATACATATACTTCAATTATTTTGCTTCTCCACAGAACCCAAATCAAGACAAATGTTTGCCTTGTTTTATTGCCTATGCAAATACTTTGACTCTATTATGTGGTTCATAAAAATTTACCCTATTTTTCGGACTATACGATGTACCTGACCTTAAGATGCACCCAGTTTTTATATCAGGAAAACAAGAAAAATATATACTGAACCAAATCGTACCAGTATAATAAAATATTTATTAAAATAAAGTAAAATACAATAGTATTTTACCACATGCATCAGTATTGTAATTTAACTCAAACCACTTGGTATTACTTTTGAAGAGCACCAACCAACCTGAAAGGCAGGGCTTTGCATGGCAGGAGAGATTCTATGTCTTTCTCCTACCATTATGAGCTCTTTGCCTGCCTGTCAGGACACTGCACTGCATCACATAGTCCAGGCTGGGACATTACCTGGTACCATACCTAGCTGCCTCTTGTCTCAATGTTCTAATTCTGTCAGTTTGTCAGTGTCATACATGTGCAGGGAAGATGTGTGCTGTGCTGATCATGTGACCTGACTGACATTGAGACTCCAGGAGGCAGGACTTCCCCCAAACATACAGCAATCCACAGCATGCAAACAGCAGTGGGCAGTAAGTGGGTGCAAGGGATCATAAACAAATGTTCTGGGGTACCACACCTTCGGACCATAAGATGCACTCTCCACTTTTTTGGGGGGGAGGGCAGGGAGAGAATGCATCTTATGGTCTGACAAATACAGTATGTATAACTCTGGGAAGAATGGGCATTGTAGAAGACATAGTTAAGTTTATATAAAATCTACAATAGTTAAAATACATAGTTAAAATCTACACATCAACCAAATTGAAACTTTGTTCAAACAGAGCAAAAGAATACTGCTTGATTTAAAATCAGGAAAGGAGTGTATAAGGGTTATATTTTTCACAATACATATGAGGTGTGAGAAACACAGCATCTGGACTATATGGCATCAGGATTCAAGAAAAATTCATTAAGTCTGTGACATGATCAGCTTCTTGAAGGTAAAGAGGACTTGAAATACTTACTGATGAAAATTAAAGACTGCAGCCTTCACCAAGGGTTACAACTCAAAAAAAGGAAATATGTTGAGTTTCCTTTCATTTGGATTCATAGTCAACATCCCTGAACTATAAAAAATCAAAAATCAAGTTCTGTTGCATTAAGTAAATTTGTTGCAAAATATTTCTTTAATGTGCAAAAACGGAAAGATATCATTTTTGCTGAAGGTACATTTGATATAAGTCTTACGTGTTAGTCTGGGTGGACTAGAGAAACAAATACAGAGACACTCATATATGTATAAGAAAGAACTTTATATAAAAGAGTAATTGTATATTAAGAAAACATCCCAGCACTGTCCAGATCAAGTTCCAAAGTCCAAAACTAGTCCAAATGTCTGATACTAATCTACAAATTCCTCCTCAGACTCACATAAAACACGCAATGATGCCAAATGCAGAAAGATCACAGGATAGTGGGTGGAAAGTCTTGTGGATCCAGTGGTGGTGGAAGCATCCCAGCACTGGCAGAGGCTTCCACATGCTTCCTGCAGCTCCAGAGCTCTGGTGCAGCGTAGTGCTGTGTGTCCTTTCATCAGGAAGACGAAGCAGAGAGTGTGAGTGTACCTGGATGCCGGTGAGCTACTGATCTTGGTGGCACCTCCAAGCTGCTACATGATTGACAGACTAGACTCCTCCGCTCCACAAGTTAACAAGGGATTATGTAGCTGACATATTTTCAATTACTCCTTATGCACTGGAAGTTGGACAACAATTAAAGTAGACAGAAGAAGAATTGATGGGCTTGAATTATGGTGTTGTCAATACATATTTAATATGCCATAAACTGCCATGAAAAATATGTCCTAGATGAAGTACAACCATGATGTTTCCAAGACATGAGGATTGCAAGACTTCATAGCACATACTCTGGGCAAGTTATCAAGATATCCATTCTTGGAGAATAGCATCATGCTTGGTCAGTGAAAAGGAGAAAAACTCTCAGTAAAATAGATGGACATGGTGGCTACAACAATGTCCTCAAACATATCATTGTGATGGAATAAAACTTCTTAATAGGCTTTTTCTACCCAAGTCTTTGTAAATCTCATCAAATGATTAGGTGTTATGCAAATCGAGTGGGTTGAACCCCATAGAGAGGAGTTTCAGCTTTCGTTTCCAATACCCTGGCTACAATGATGAGCCACCTTTGAAACAGCACAGTAAGAATACTGAAGAGTCTTGGAGGAACACAGTGAAGGTCTCTGTCTGTGTGGTAGAGGCTGCCAAGAGCAGATACATCAGACATGGTGGCATGGAGACTCAGAGTAGCAGTGCTATAGGGAACTTCTCCTCATCTGGCCCAAACTATGGGACTACGTGCCAGAATGACAGGTGGTCTCTAACCTTCTGGGTCACAGAGGCAAAGATCAACTGACCAATTGGCTGGGAAGTTTGGCTTCCACGTGACTGCTGCTGCTGTTGTCGTTGTTAGGTGTCATCAAGTTGATTCCAACCCATAGCAAACCTATGCACAACAGAACAAAACACTGCACCAGCCTACATCATCTCACAACTGTTCCTATGCCCTAGCTCATTGATGTGGTCATGGTGTTTTGCAAATGATATCACTTGAACATTCTGACAGGTCCTCTTTCTCTGGAAGAGAAATATGGATTTCTTCTAGTCTTCCAAATTTCCTGACATAGACCAGTGAAGGTTTCCAATGCCTCTTCAGCTAGCTGGAACACGTTAGTGAGTATTCCATCAGTTCCCGGTGTCTTGTTTTTGGGTAATACAGTCAGTGTAGTTTGAACTTCTTCCTTTAGGACCATTGATTCTTACTCATCTGCTACCTCCTGAAGTGATGGAATGTCAACTAGGTCTTTTTGATACAGTGACTGTATATTCTTTCCATCTTCTCATGATGCTTTCTGCATCATTCAATATTTTGTCTATAGAAGCTCTCAAAATTGCAACTCAAAGCTTGAATATTTTCTCGATTCTTTCAGTTTCAGATAAGCTAAGCATGCTCTTCCTTTTTGATTTTCTAGTTCTAGGTCCTTGCACATTTTGATATATTTGCTTTTCATATGCATGCCAAATAGAGTGATTCCACAGAATGTAGATATTAATTACCAATATCATTAAAATCTTATGCAAGTACAATTTTGCCAAAGATCTCTCAACAACAGTTACACCAGGATATTAACAGGGAGCTGCCAGGAATTCATGCCAGATTCAGAAGAGGTCTTGGAAAAACGGATATCACTGCTTTTTTCAGATGGGGGGGTCTTGGTTGAAAGCAGAGAGTACCAGAAAGATGTTTACCAATGTTTTATTGTCTGTCCAAAGGTATTCAACTATGTGGATCATAACAAGCTATAAATGACCTTGAGGAGAAAAGGAATTTCACAACACTTCATGCCCATATGGAACCTGTCCATAGAACAAAAGGCATTTGTACAAACAGAATAAGGGTATGCAGTATGGTACATCAGAATAATATAATTTCACAATAGATATTCAAAGAAAATAATTTGAGTAGCTGTATGAAGAAGAACAAAACATAGGATTGGAGTGTGACTTATTTAGAACCTGAAGATGACAAGAATGTGCTTGCTGAAAGAGAGCACTTGAAGCACTTGCTGATGAAGATCATAGATCACAACCTAAAGTGTGCATTACAACTCAATGAAAGGAAAACCCAAACCCTCACAACTGTTCCAATAAACAACATTATGATAAATAGAGGAAAAAATCAAAACTGTCAAGGATTTCATCTAGTGTGGATCTAAAATCAGTACTCTGGAAATAGCAGTCAAGAAATGAAATGACATCCATCAAACTGAGGATTTCCCCACAAAGTCCGGGGTTCTCCCCTTCTACAAATCTGGGGCAACCACTTTCTGCCTCTTCTGCTATCTGAGTACCCTGACTTCAGTCCAAGAGTGTAGGTTCCTTTGAGGCATGAGTCAGTTCATTCCACCAAGCCTCTATTTTAAGTCTTTCTATTGTAGCCCATGGATTATGCCATACTTGCCCTCAGGATCAGCATCCAAGGTCATCATGGTATTTAGTCCATGACACGTTTCACTGAGGGTTGAGTAGGAACATATTCATGGTGTCTACCCAGAAACATAAACTCTAGCTCATTGCCCACCCCCCCCCCCCGAGATTTCCTGTACTCAATGTTTAGTATTAAGTATCCCTTCCTGATGTGAGGTTACTTCTCCCCAATCACTCCCCTACTCACAAAGAACTATCAGAGTTTCTTTCAAAATACAGATGCACCATTCCCCTAGTCTTAGCTTGGCCTTTTGACTCCTTACAATGTTTGTCCTTTTGTGATTGACTTACTTCACTCAGCATAATGACTTCCAGGTCCTTCCATGTCATGTGGTGTTTCATGCTTCCATCACTGTCTTTTAGGAATGCCTAGTATTCCACTGTGTGTATGTATCATAGTTTTTTTAGCCATTCTTCTACTGTCGGGCATTTGGAATTCTTCCACTTTCTTGCTACTGTGAACTGTGCTATAATGAATATGGGAGAGCCTACCTCCACATGATGTGTGTCCCTTATTTCTTCAAGGTATGTGTCTACTGGTGGTATCACTGGATCATATGGGATTTCAATTCCTAGTTGTTTTAAGTTTGTAGTCCAAAACCCATCTGCAGAATATATATATATAGCCTCATTAAGGCACTGATAGATCACCATGAGATTCTTCTAGGTGCAAGTATCCTTGCTTGTTCTATGACATAATTTTTCCCTGGTTTTTTAAATAGTGGTCTTTCTTGTCCACTATTCATATTTTTATCTCTGTATTATTATGATAATTTTATCATTACTCTATTTTTTCTATTTTTTCCTAATTCTGTTGGGTTTTCCAGTTTATGAAGCAGAGAAACATTGAGATAAGAACTGAGGTAAGGGTTTATAGAGGTGAGGGTGGGAGATAGGGAGGGTGAGGGGGTTGGGGGAGCCAACAATGTATGTGGGAGGAGGAGAAAGCATTCTCTAGAACTGATGGTGTTTAGCTAACTCATGTTAAAGGTAATTAACTATGGGGAGGGGGCAAGGAGAAAATTGATTGTGGTAATGATTGTGCAATCTTTCTTGATATGATTGGAGTGCTGAATCGTGTGATAGGTGGATTGAGTGCTAATAAAACTGTTTAGAAAAAGGAAATCAAATGACAGATTGCATTAGGCAAATCTGCAGCAGATGCTCTTTAAATTGCTGAAGAGCAAGCATGCTGTTTTGAAGATGAAGGTGTGCCTGTTCCAGCAACGGATAAAGAAGACTGCAGAAGAATTGATGTAATTGAATTGTGATGTTGGCAAAGAATACTGAAAGTATTGAAAGAACAGCTCTTCTGGCAGCTCACAATACTTTCATTATTCTTTGCCAGCATTTTGATGATCACAGTGATCAGGAGAGACCAGTCCCTGAGGTCGGGCACGATATTTCGTAAACTAGAAGGCCAGCAGAAAAGGAAGAAGATGGTCAGAGAGATGGACTGACACGTGGCTGCAAAAAATGAATTCAAGCATGACACCTAGTGTGAACAGGGTGTGGGACCGGGCAATGTTTTATTTTGTTGTGCATCAAGGTGCTATTTCTTAGCACTGACTCAATGGCACCTGCCAACAGCTCTGTAAAGATGCTTTGAAGGGGGTTCTGAAAAACAAGTTTGGGCAAGGTTAACATATGATTCTGTGAAATATTATAAGCCTTGCTAGGAGATAAGAGCATTTTATTATCTGAACATTACCCAAACGTTTTTTTCCTGGTTGTCATAAGGTGGTTTCCTATAGAAGCAAAACCAACGGTACTTGCATGTGTATAGAAATGTATTTCACAAAATTGTAAAAAATGGACAAGTCCAAGTCTAGGCAGCTTTCACGTCCTTGTCTCCGGGGCTAGGCTGGAAGTTTCACCTATCATGTCATTTTGGAGGTGGGTGTTCAGCATACAGTGTGGTTGAAGAAAAGGATTCATCCCATCAGATGACTCCCAGGATCCTCAGGCAATATGATAAGCTCTTGGCTCAAGTTCAAACAATCGGACATTGATGAGTCAAATTCAGGACCTAGACTCAACTAAATACAAAAGTTTTCCCATAGCACCCACATATATTGGAAGCAGTCCACACTCCAAGGAATTAATTGCATCTGTTTTGCGACCAGGGTAAGGTTATTGAATTCCGCTCTAACCTTACTCCAGGTGGAACCTTATCACTGATAGGCTGTGCTTACACTGTGTTCGGCTCAGTCACTGAGGGTGACTAGGTGTTACCTGGCAATCTACTGGGAATACTCACTCAGTCACGCTGAGGTAAAACTGTACCTATCATCATGGTTTTCAAGGCTGTTGAAATTAGCTCTAAGATACCATTAGAAGATATGCAAAGTAAATAGGATGTGAATGCTGTTGTGAAATATTCTTATACAGATACAGAAAGTTATTTAAGCTTCAAAGTAATGAAAACAATACCAATATCAGCAGCAAAACTAAAAGCAGAACATGAGGACAACATGTGTTTACTATTATAAGATCCTTACAAAAGGAAAGGAGCTTATTTGAAATAAATCTACTCCAACGTCGAATAGAAAGGTGTTTTCAAACAAACTCTTAAATCCATAACCAATCCCAGTGCAAAAATTAAGTAAGTTTTTCTAATAAAAATGATATATTTATTCATGAATCATAAGGAACCACAAATATGTGTTTAGAGGTATGTACATAGGTATATAGTTATATTTTGTATGAATATATGCATGCATGTTTAAAGCAAGGGTCAGAGAGAACAAAAACGTAACAAAATGCTATTAAAAACTGAGTTAAAAGTGGTACTTGGTAAATATAAACTTATAATTGCATATATTAGAAGAGAAGGAAATGAGAAAATTTTTGAGGAGATGAGCAAATAGAACAAATAAAGAAGAAACAATACCAAATACCACTACCAAACATACAATCATATAAAACCATGCAGTAGACGTTGTTAGTTGTTCTTAATTAGCAGGTTGATTCCCTCTCATGGTCAATGCTCATATGTAATATGGAACTGCTCCATGAGATGGTCAAGCAGATCACTTTGCCTGTCTCCTCAGTGCCTTCAAGTTGGTTCAAACTGCCAGTCACTCTGGTGGTTGTCAAACGCATGACCATTTCCCTGTCCACAATCAAAAAGAAAATTAATTCACTGCCACCGAGCCGATTCTGACTCCTCGTGACGTTGTAGGACAGGGTAGAACTGCCTCTGTAAGTTCCTGTCCAAGAGTATAAAGTCTAGAGTTTCTCCCATGGAATGGTTGGTGGTTTCAAACTGCTGACCTGGCTGTTGACAGCCCAGTGCATAGCTATGTTACACTTCCAGGGTCCTTCACTTCACCACCCAGGAATGCTATATAGTAGGATAGGAAAATCAAAGTAATTGATTGAAAAATTCTAAAAACAAAAGACCTGACAAGACACATCAAGAAAAAGGATGAGGGCATAAATAAACATGGTTAGTAATGAAAAGCAGCTAAAACTGTAGCAGGAACACCGATTTAAAAGATAACAGAACAGAAGAATAACTTACTATCAAAACATCTGAAAATGTTAACAATATGCAGATATTGTACCTTCTAAAAAGAAGGTACCAAAAGTTACTCCAGAAAAAATTTTAAAATTGCTTGAAGAAATACTAGTAATATAAGAACAGTTCATTTTCTGGGACCAGTGCTTAAATTTTAAACACCCGGTTGGTGAAACACTCTGGATGAGAGTGAAAGCCCAAAATCCACTCACAGGATCCTATATAGATTAAGGCCTTGGTGAAATCCCACTGCCCACAGACGAGGAAAGTGAATAGCCCTAACACCACACAAAGAGTATTGGAAAGAGGTTCTCGGCAACTATACTTATTGGCATGTAACCCCCTGCCATTAGATCTCCCTGGGGACCCATTTTCAGTTTGTCCTAAATTTTAATATTGGCTGCTTTTTATATTGATATCTTTCACTGTTTTATGTATTCATGGTTGCTCGTTCCAGCTTCCCCCATGCCCAGCCCCTCCCATTCTTTGTCCTTGTTTCATGTTTCTTCTCTATAAGAAAACTAAAATTTATTGAAATAGTAATTGAAATAATAATCACCTGGGGCCCAGAAAGAGAGGGTGTGTGCTAGCCTGGGTAGAGTAGAGAAACAAAGACATAAACACTCATATGTGTATAAGAAAGAGGTTTACATACAAGAGCAACTGTACTTTAAGAAAACATTCCAACCCAGTTCAGTCCAAGGTCATAAGTCAGATATTAGCTCATATGTCTGACCGCAATCTATAAAGTCCTCTTCAGACTCACAAAACACATGCAATGATGCTGAATGCAGGAAGATCACAGGCGAGTGGTGCAAACTCAGAGGTGGTAGAAGCATCTCTGGGATGCTCACTGGGAGGAATCTCCACTTGGCTTCTCTAGATCCAGGTTTCTCACTGCTTGAGGGTTGGTCCATGTGGCTCACTGTCCAGAAAACATTTAGCAATGGATGACTATACTTTACCATCAATCCCTCTTCTGAGTGCTGGAGTTGACAAAAGCAATTTAGAATCTTTAGTTCTAGGCTAACTCTTTAACTTTTACATTAACCCTCTTCTTAGATGCTTCCATTATTTCCACTTAAACTGAAAAGCGATTGCTCATTCTGGTTTGCCCTCTTTTTCTTCTTGCCTATTGTAAGATTTGGGTTTTTTATTCATTGACCATGTCACAAGAGTACTTTCTTTAGTATTTCCCTAGAGGTAAGGTAAGGTACGTGGGTGAAATGCTGTCAGAAAACAAATGCGCTTCAAAATGTCTTTGTATTACATTCCTACTTCTCTACAACAAATTAATACTTTAGCATTTTTAAACAATGCTCATTTGTTTCCTCAAGCGCTGTATACACCCAGAGAACTAAACTGGGATCTCTGCATAAGGTCTCAATGGTTGAGATCAAAATTTAGGCCTAGATGAACTTCATTTGTAGATGCCAGAAAAGAATCTAAGCTCACTAGACAGAGTGTTGTTAAAATTAATTCCCCTTTGGCTATTGAATTAAGACCAGAGAAGGAGCCCGGGTGGTGTTATGGCTAAACATTTGGTTGTTTACCGAAAGGTTAATAGTTCTAACCCACTTAGCAGCTCTGCAGGAGAAAAGAGCTAGCAATCTGCTCCCATAAAAGATTGCTGCTTAGAAAACTCTATGGGGTAGTTTGTGTCATGCAGTGTTGCTATTAGTCCAAAATAAGCTCAGTAACACCTAAGGTCAATAGAACTGAAGTCCCATTCCCTGATTGACAACCAGCCAGGGGCCATTCTCGGTTCCTCATGGCTTCAACCTTTACTTTACCCATCACTTTACTTGTGCCCCTGTTTATCTTTAAAGCTAGCTATGACACACCGAGTCTACTTGCTCTAAAGATTTTACTTACTCATCTGTTCTTAGCCAGAGAACATTCTCCACAACTAAACAGATGATTTGAATATTCCATTGACTAAGGACCAAATAGAGCTTTAATTAGGCCTGCAAAGTCCCTTCACAGTAGTGCTGTTTTTTCGAATGGGTAATTCCTTGTTTCTTAGCTTCACACATTCAAGCTGGAGACCAGCCAGTCAAGGTACAGTGCAGCAACAATGAAATATGCAACTTTTCTCTCGTTCCTAAATGCTTCCTTCCACCCCCCACTATCATGATCACAATTCTATCTTACAAATTCGGCTAGACCAGGGGATATGCACTAGTTCCAGTTCCAGATAGGAACTGGAAACATGGAAAATTCAGGACAGATGATCCCTTCGGGACCAGTGGTGAGAGTGGCGATAGCAGGAGGATGGAGGGAGGGTGGAGTAGAAAGGGGGAACTGATTACAAGGATCTACAAATAGTCTCCTCCCTGAGGTAAGGACAACAGGTAAGTGAGTGAAGGGAGACATCGGACAGGGTATGATATGAAAAAATAATAATAACTTATAAATTATCAAGGGCCCATGAGGAGAGGGCTGTGGGGAGGGAGTGGAAAAAGGAGGAGCTTATACCAAGGGCTTAAGTAGAAAGGAAATGTTTTGAGAATGATGATGACAACAAAAGTATAAATGTGGTTTGCATACAGTAGATGTATGTATTGATTGTGATGAGTTGTATGAGCCCCCAATAAATTGATTTTTTTTAAAAACTCACGCTGAATTTTGTCATCCATTTTGTCATCCAAGTGAGTTGTTATGAAGGATAGGATAAGTTTCAGGTTTTACAGTCTCAAAGGTGTTCACAACTGGGCACAAACAATCACTTGGAAAAGAGCACCCAAACATGGGGATCTGGAGGAAGAGGATCCTGGGAGTCCAAATGAGGGGAGGTGTGTGCTGTATCAATCCTGTGACCTGACTGACATTGAGACTCCAGGAAGCGGGACTTCCCCTGAACACACAGCCATTCACAGCATGCATACAACAGCTGACACTAAGGCGGGCACCATGAGATCATAAACAAATGTTCTGGGGTACCACACCTTGAGACCATAAGATGCACTCTTGTTTTCCCCCACTTTTGGGGACAAAAAAAGTGTGTCTTATGGTGCGACAAATAAAGTACTTTTTTTTTGGTGAAAATGTCAAAACTACCTAAGACAATCTACGGATACAATGTAATCCTAATCCCAAATGCATTCTTTAAACAAATAGAAAAATTAATTACCAATTTCATATTGATAGGCAAAATCCCAGGATAAGCAAAAAGTTTCTTTCAAAGAAGAATCAAGTAGGAGGTTTTGCAATACCTGACCTAAAAACCTACTAAATAGCCACAGTACTCAAAACAGTTTGGAACTGGTACAAAGATACAGAGAACCCAGACATAAATACATCAGCCTATAGGCAATTAATCTTCGACATAGAGCATAGAACTATCCAGTGGGACAAAGTAAATTTTTTCAAAATATGACATTGGGCAAACTTGATTTCCATATTTAGAAGAATTAAGAAGGCCTATACCTCTCCCCATGCACAAAAACAAAGACCTACCAGAGCTATCAGGATCACCAATGAGAAAGCTGGAACAAACTAAAGGGCCCTGTTAGAGGGCAAACATAGACTATCAAGTATAATGAAGGAGGCTCACACAGCAAAGAACAAAAAGATGATTGGGACATACTGAAATTACATTGCTTATGCACATTGAAAGACTTCATCGGATTAGTAAAATAAGAGCCCACAAATTGGGAAAAGTTTTTTACCAATGACACATCAGCCAAGAGTCTAATTACGAAAATCTACAGAACGCAACAACAGATCAACAAGAAAATAACAAACAACTTAATTAAGAAGTGGGGAAAAGATATGCACAAACATTTTTACCAAAAATGACATACAAATGCCTAGCACACACATGAAAACATGCTCATGATCAGATGTGAATTAAAACCACAGTGAGATACCACTCCCTGCCCACAAGGCTAGCCCAATTTAAAACCAAAACAGAAAACAAGCAATACTGGAGAGGGTGTGAGGATGTCCAGAGATTGGAACTCTTATACACTTTTGGTGGATTTGTAAATACATACCACTATGGAAAATAGTGTGGTGATGTTTAAAGCAACTGGGAAGTGAAATCCCATATATTCCAGTAATACCACTATGAGGTATATACCCCAAAGAAATAAGAGACCCCACGTGAATGGAGAGATGCTCTCCTGTGTTTACAGCAGCACAGTTCACAATAGCAGAAATCTGAAAACAGACCCAAAGTGGAAGAATGGATAAAAAACTAAAACATACACATAAAGGAAACTACACATCTCTAAAAAAAGAGAGATTAAAGTAAGACACAACACCTGACTGGAAACCATTATGCTATGTGGAGTTAGTCAATCATGAAAGGACAAATATCATGAGTCCACTACTATAAGAAGAAACACCAAGTAAAGAAATCTTAGAGATCAATTCCCAAAGGAATACTGTAGAAGGTCTGCCAATTGACCATTAACCACACATTCCACGCCTGCCCCTCCACCCTTATGTGCACTTCATAAGAAGCACCTCAAAAGAGGAGACCTCCCATTGTTTGGGAATCACTCCTTCAAGAACAGGGAAAACGGAGAAGGTCATCCACTGGATGCTATACAACATTGAGGCAAGTTTGTGACAAATCAAGAGGCCCTTCACAGGAACGAGGGAAGAACCTTACTAGAATATCAAGTTAGGACAAAGGAAGGGGCATATGGCAAGGGGTGTATCTGTATTCAGAGGAGGCACTGATGGTTCTATTGGTGGGGGTGGTAAATAAATCAAGAATAGCAACCTCACATCGGGAAGGGATTTCAAACAATCATTGTAAAGAAACTAAGGGGAGAATAAACCCAGCTCTTTGTTCCTGGGTAGACACTATAATTATGTTTCTACCCAACCCTCAGTGAAGGACCTCATAGACTAGGCACTGTGGACACTGGCCATAGGAACAATGCACCCCTGTGGCGCACTCAATGTGAGTGGCTCACTGAAAACACTAGGCTCCACCACCAACTGACGTGTGACTTGGATTTAGGACTAAAATACTGTGATGGGAGAGGTCGCAAAGGCTGGACACCCCAACAGTGGAAATGCCAGTGGTTGAATCTTGGGTTGCACCCATGGCTTAAGGAGTGTCAATGAAAGGGGACCCTGAGCCAAAATGCATTTAGTACTTCAATGCTCTCCTTGCATTAATATGACAGATTTTAATATGGTAGGCAAAGATCTTCCCTTGTAAGAAATGATACAGGATATTTTCCCCTATCACCAGTTCCCATGCTCATTGTAAACAGAGTTCAATCAATTAAGAAATCAATCTGTACAAAACAACAACTCATTAATTGCCACTCACACTTGGACTATACTTGCATAAACACCTCATATCAATAGTACCTGAAATTCTATGGCCTTGGATAAAGTATAGTACCCCAGAGGAACGATTGACAACATTTCTCTCTCTCTCTCTCTTTGCTTTTTGTTTGTTTGTTATTGTTTTGTTGGTTTTGTTTTTCTGTTGTGATTTTATTGCAAAAGTAAAGCAGAGTCATTCATAATCTGTAGACAAGCTGATGGACTTGAGGATCCCACTAACTTCTTATAGCATGGCCCTGCTCAAGACTCACCTCAATAAAGAGATCGCCGAAAATAAAAATTGCTATAGCAGTGTGGTGAAGAAAACAGATGGAACCCAGCTATCAACTGGAATAGTATCTTGGGTCATAGAGTCTTGTATTCAAAGCAGCCATCTCAGTGAGGTGTCTACTAAGTCCACACATGTGTGTCTACTAAATCCACACATTCTATGTGATCCACAGGTGACGATAACAAAATCCAAATATGATGAAGGGAAAAGTATAGGAGCTTAAACTGTGAACTCCCAGTTTGTAGAAGGCTAAGAAGGGCAGTTGAAGCCCCAAACCAATACTAGCAGAGTATCTAGTGAGATTAAGATTCTGATAGATCCCCTCTAGCCTCAGGCAAAGGACTAGAATAACTTTACTATCAGACAGATGATTGTAAACTTGATTATGGTGGATTGAATCATGCTATAATATGATCAATTGACCTCCTTTTTGACCCAACCTGAATTTGTTTTAGATCCGAATATTTCTTGCTTGTTCCACAACAGAAATTTCTTTTCTGGCCTTCTAAATATTGTTAAAGGTCTTTTTTTCCAATCCTCTTTATATTTATCTTTATATTATTATTTGCTTCTTTGTGTTTTATTTTGGGTGTGTTTTTTTTATTATTTCTGTTAGGCTTCCAGTTTATGAAGCAGAGAAAAAGTGGATGCATGAAGACAATAACTAATACAATGGCTTACCAGAGATGAGGTGTGAATTGGAACACAAATAATGAACGAGTCTGGGAGGGAGGATTAGAACTGATTGTGATGGTGGATATCCAATGCTTTTAAAAAGTTATTAGACCACGGAAGTGTAGGATATGTGAACATTACATCAAGAAAATTATTGTTTAAAAAGAAAGAAAAGAAACTAAATTTGATTAATGATTATCATGGGTGAAGGAGAGAGTTTTTGCTTAGGAGGCATTGAGTTTATATTAAAGGTGGTGGTATAATTTGGAAAAGGAAATCAGTAATGGTAGTACAACACAAAGAGTATAATCAAGGGCACTGAATTGTCCATGTGGAGGTTGTTGAATTGCATAAAGCTTTGTTGTGTATGTTTTTGCCAAAAATAAAAAAGTAATTACATGAATAAAAATGAATACAAAGTAGAGGAAAATGTTCTACAATTGATTGTGGTGATAATTGTACAACTCTTCTTAATGCAATTGAATTATTCAATTGCAATGATATGTGAATTAAATACCAATGAAACTGTTAAAATAAAATAACAATATGAGCATAGGAAAAAGCATGATATTTTGTTTCTGAAATATTTTTAATGCCCCAGTTTTTTTCTCCTTAAAATAATCCACATATTTTTTTATTTATGCTTTCTCCTGTCCTTTCCATTAGTTCTCCTTCATTTTGATCCATCTGTTTTTACAGGTTACAGACACACTAAATAAGTTATCAATTTTCTCCCTTCCTTCCACCTATCCGTAAATGAGGCTGTTAGGGGTCCCTTTAATTTGGCAAACCTGAAAACACAGCATTTACTACTATTGTAGACAAGGCATGCAAAAAGACAACCTCAAATCATTCTCTTAAGGTGTTGAAAGAACATTGCTATGCTCTGTATTGTCCAGACTATGATTCTCTGTCAATCACGAAGAAGTGGCATAGAGGAAGGTCATCTGAGTGAGACTCCAGAGGCTTTCTCTGCCTGTAACTTATTAGGACCTTGTCAAATTTATTGGCTTTGAACCTAGCAACACTTGAAGAAACCATATCAAGATCTAGAACAAATAAGTTTAATGTTTTTAATTAAAAATCAAAGCACAGGTAAAACGCTTTCTTATAACTGTTTTAATGATCACCTATATTAAAAACAAAAGCAGAATTTCTGAGAAGATGGTAGTTTGGGTGCCTGATCTTAAAACCTGCCTTCTCCTATGTACTGTATTTTCTCTATATTATCCCACCATTTTATATAAAGCAACACTCTTCTTGATTCTCAGCCAAAAGAAACATCAGCAAGGAGGGTTCCCTTGACAAGAATTTGAGAGTGAAAAATCCCAAGTTCTGTGACTCCCTAAGATGAATCAGTGATAGATGACAGTGAATCACTGTGGAAAGAGCAGATCTGAAAACTATCTGCAGCCTTCTCCTTAGTCTGTGATTTCTGGTTATAGTTCAGTGCTACAGATGGCTATACTCCACCCTTAACCTATAGTCCAACATAACAGAAGCTCAAAAAACAATCCAAATGGCAATCAGTGGGAGCTTATATATGTGAGTCTGTATAATGGCATAAAATGTAAATAGTAAAAATTATATTGCAAAAATATATTTATGTCTGGTAAAGTTGAGGATCAGCAACAATGAGGAAAATGCTCTATGAGATGATTGACAAAATAGCATCAAAAGGATGCTCACGCATATCAAAGATCATGGAGATAGCACAGGGCCAGGCCATAGTTTGTTCTGAGATACACATGTATGTATCTGTCAAGAAGTATCACTGGTTCAATGACAACCAACAACAACTAAAGAAGTTGATTTAGTACTTGAAAAGAGGTCCATAGGGGGTATGTATAAAACTCAAACCTATCAAGTCCATTCTCTAGCACTTGGCATGACATTCATTGTCAGAAAGGATCTTGATAAATCCATCAGGAAGTACAATGCTATCTGTGATCAGATTATAACTAACCACCCTCAAGGAAATGTAATCAATACAACTATTATTCTATTTTATGCCCCAGTGATGCCGTAGGCTACTTGTAGGGTTGATAACTGGTTTAAGAATTCTTTGCTTAAAAGAATCACTGGTCACTGGTTTAAGCATTCTTTGCAGTGAGTAGACATCAGCTGCATTACTAAGTACAGAACCAAACTTACTGCCACGGAGTTAATTTAGACTCACAGAGACCCTATAGGAAAAGGTAAAACTGCCCCTGTGAGTTTCTGAGCTCGTAATTCTTTATGGGGATAGACAGCTTTGTTTTGCCCCCTCCCCCCCAAGAATTACTAAATAGATACTTTAAAATATGTTTTTAAAAGATGAGGCCAAAAAAATTAACATAACACAATAGTAATGGATGTCTACCTCTTATAGGTGAGGCCCTAATGGGATTATTTATATATTGGTCCAAATTCACAACTTTGGCAACTTACTGCAAAGGAAATAAATGAGGTGCTGAAAGTACAGAGCTGATTTACTCTTCAGGTGGTACCAGACTCATCTTCTCCAGTCAGTGCTCAGTACTCATTATGTGTTCATGAGCTATATTCTATTTTTATTGTATTCAAGAAGAAATTCATATACACTTACACATAAAACCATTTTCCTAGCTGAATGGGTGAAATAATTTAAAAGCCAATAGGTTAGTCTGGCAGCTTGTCTTGCAACTGTGAAACTCTCTTCAACAATAAAGTACTTCTCTCTTTGTATCTAAATTGTTCATTCATTTTAAATCCTAGGCAAATGTTTATATAGAATGATTACTGAAAACAATTTTGCTATCTCTGAAACCATTAGGTTGTCACACCTTCATATGAAAAGAAGTTCATTGCCACTTCCCTGTGGAATTAATCCTTTTAGTCAATAAAAACATATGGTAAGATGAATGTTATGTTTAAACTGACTGGTGGACATTACATGCAACTATCCCATATGAACAAAACTATCCTTAAAGGAAATGAAACATTTTGTGGATATCTCTTACCATAGATCCTGAAAACAGGAGACTTTATGTCTCTATCTTTCTAAAGTTTGATTTATGAAAATAAGATGACATTTAAATATCTTAATAATAAGTATAAGTAGGCAATTTATGAGGATTCTTGAACCACATGTGACCCCATATTGATCCCATCAACTTTTAATTTCCCATCACTCTCCTTTATGCACATTCTCCACATTCTCTACATTAATTTTGTGCCATTTTTACACTATTTCTGTGATCACATTGAAATCTGTGGTTCCGGTGTATAACATCTCTATATGACAAAGTAGACTTTCCCCAAGGAAGTTAGGAAAGCAGACTGCCAAATCTTTCTCCCAAAGAACAGTTGGTGGATTCAAACTGTCAACTTTTTAGTTAAGACTCCACTACATAGTCACTGTAATATCAGCGCATACAATCCCTTGATTTATATGCTCATTTTTAATCCACATACTAAAGACTGCAATCCTTGATCTTCAGCAAATGTTTCCAGTCCTCATCAATTTCAGCAAGTAAGTTTGTGTAATCTATATATGGAAACTGCTAATAAGCCTTCCTCCAATCCTGATGCTGCATTGTTCTTCACAGAATCATTTTTCTCTGATTATTTGTTCAGCAAAAGGATTGCATGAATATGGTGAGAGGACACAACCCTGTCTCATACCATGCTTGATTTTAAACCATGCAGCATCCCCTTGTTCTGTTTGCACCACACCCTCTTGATCTATAAACAGGTTCCACATAAGCATAATGCAGTTTTTGGTATCCCCATTCTTCTCAAACCTATGTATAGTTTGTTATGGTCCACACAACTAATACCTTGACATAGTGAAAGAAGCACAAGCAAACATCTTTTGGGTATTGGATGCTTTGAGGCAAGATCCAACGGACATCAGCAATGGTATACCTTGTTCTACTTCTTCCTCAGAATCTAGACTGAACTCTGGCAGTTCCCTATCAATGTATTGCTACAACCATTTCAGATGATCACCATCATTTTATTTTTGGATTATATACAGCAAAATATCAACAATGCTGCTTTATACTTTAAGTATTCTGTCAGCTCACCCATTCACCTTTGGAAAGGGCATAAATACAGATCTTTTCAAGTCAGTTGGTCAAGTAGCTGTCTCCCTGGCGTAGATGAGTGAGTGCCTCTGGTATTTCATCAGCTTGTTGAAACATTTCCATTGGTATTCCATCAATTCATAGACCCTCAGGGCATGGGGGTGGGTGAATGTTGTGTTTAGTTTCGCTTTTTAAAATAATATTTGGCTGAGCCCTGGTGGCCTAGGGGTTGTGTGTGGGACTGCGGCCCACAGGGTTGACAGTTCAAATCCAGCAGCAGCTCTCCAGGAGCAAGGCTGGTCTTCCTACTTCCACCAGGGCAGTGATGCCATAAAAAATTTAAAAAATAATTTTTATTGGGGCCTCTTATACCTCTCATCACAATCCATACATATATCCATTGGATCAGACACATTTGTATATATGTTGTCAGCATCATTTTCAAAACATTTTCTCTCCACTTGAACCCTTTGTATCAGCTCATTTCCCCCTTCCCCACCTTCACACCCTCATGAAACCTTGATTATATATATATATATATATATATATATATATATATATACACACAAACACACACACAAACACATATATGGTTTTTTTCCCATATCTTACACCAAACACTGTCTTCCTTTACCTACTTTTCTGTTGTCCTTCCCCGGGAAAGAGTTATATGGAGATCATTGTGATTGGTTCCCACCTTCCCCTTCCCTTCCTGGTATTACTACATTCATAATTAGTCCTGAGGGGTTTATCTGTCCTGGAGTCCCTGTGTTGCAAACTCTACATGCTCTGGTCTAGCCAGATTTGTAAGGTAGAATTGGGGTCATGTTATTGAGGAGAGGAGGATCATTAAAGGATTAGAGCAGTGCTTCTCAACCTTTGGGTTGCGATCCCTTTGGGGGGTTGGTCTACCCTTTCACAGGGGTTTCCCAATTCATAACAATAGCAAAATTACAGCTAGTAACAGCAAAAATAATTTTATGTTTGGGGGTCACCACAACGTGGGGAACTGTATTAAAAGGCCAGGACAATAGGAAGGTTGAGAACCACTGGACTAGAGGAAAGTCGTATGTTTTATTAGTGCTATACTGCACACTGACTAGCTGTCTCTTCCTTATGGGATGTCCAATTGTCCACAGATGGACTCTGGGTCTCCACTCCATGCTCCCCCTCATTCACATTGATATAATTTTTTTATCTGGATCTTTGCTGCCTGCTACCTGATCCCATCACACAGGTTGGTGTACTTCTTACATGTGGGCTTCATTGTCTTTCGGCTAGCTAGCTGTTTGTTTATCTTCAAGCCTTTAAGACCCCAGATGCTTTATCCTTTGATAGCTGGGCACCATCAGTTTTCTTCATCACATTTGCTTATGCACCCATTTTGTCTTCATCAATCTTGTCAGGGAAGGTAAACATCACAGAACACTGTTTACTGGAACATGCCTTCCGTGCAACTTCAACTTCTTCCTTCAGTCCCATTGGCTCTTGATAGCATGTTACCGCTGTTTACCTTTTTTTTTTCTGTGACTTTGTGAATCTTTTCCATATTCTTTTGATATCTCATGCATCACTCAATATTTTTTCCAGAGAATCCTTCAATATTGTAATTCCTGGCTGAATTTTTTCATAAGTTCTTTCACTTTAAGATATGATAAAAAATATTTTCTTGGCGATAGAAAAAAACTAAAGAATGCCTGATTAAAACTCGAAAGACTAATAATTTGTTCACCACAGATAGCTTCTTTCAACAAAACAGAAGGCCAACACACATGTGAATTTCTCCAGATGGAATGAATACACAGAAACTAACTTGACTACATCTGTGGGAAGAGACCATATCAGAAGTCAAATATCTGTAGTTAAAACAATAATAAGGCTGACTTGGAACAGACCCCCTATCACTTATATGTAAGTTCAAGTTAAAGCTGAAAAAATAAGAACAAGTGTCCCAAAGTCCAAATGCAACCTTAAACCAGTCCATCCACCTTAATTTTGTGAACAGCTCAAGAACAGATTTGATACATGGGGCACTGCCAACAGAAGATTGAATAAGCTGTGTGAGAGCATCAAGAACATCATTCATGAAGAAAGAAAAGGGTAATTAAAAAGATAGGAATGAAAGAAAAGATCATAGTGGATGTCAGAAGTGGCTCTGAAACTTGCTTTTAATTTATAGAGTAGTTAAAACAAATGGAAGAAATGATGAAATCAAAAAGATTAACAGAAAATTTCAAAGAACAGCTTGAGAAGACAAAGTAAACTATAACTAAGTGTTGCAGGGAAGACAAAATCTCTCAAAATATATAATTCTACAGTATTCTCTATATGATGGAGTAGTCAAAACAACTTGTCATCAAGTTATACAGCTTGACTAAAGGGATATGGTACTACATACGGCTCAGCATGAGTTTCTTGCTTTTAGAAGGCATTTAGCAAAGACAGTAGCAAGATCAGCCAAGATAAAGAAAATACCATTTTGTTGAGTGATGGATGGACTCTCTGCTGAAGGGGAGGGGCAGGCAATCAGCCAAAAGAGGTTGCCATCTAAAGGATTTGACAGCTTACCCAAGTGATCACTCAGGATCTCCATCACTGAATGCATCCTGAGATGGTTGAACATTGAACAATTCATTTTGGAATAGAGACTCTGTATGTTCCTTCTATCCTCCCTTGATATTTCCTGTGTCATTTATGATCTTGTCCATGTTTCACAATTTGATATTTTTCTTCAGTTCATTCTGCTTGAGAAATACCAAAAATGTTCTTCTCTTTTGGTTTTCTAATCTGTCTTCGCGCATTTTATTATGACACTTTGTTCTTTTGTGCTTCCTGTTTAAATTTTATTTAGGTCATCAGTTCTTCTGTTTACTTTATCTACTCTGTGTGCAAGAGCAAGGTTCAGAGTCCCCTTTGAGGTCTAGTGTGTGCATCTAAATGAAGTCATTGCATTTCTAATCATCTTATATGCATATTAAATAAAAATAAGGGAAACTGAGGAATTGATGATGTCTTTGGTAACAGCATTGACAAAGAATACTGAATATACTATGGACATCCAGAAGGATGAACAAATCTGTCTTGGAAGAAGTACAACCAGAATACTCTTTAGAAGTGAGGGTGGCAAAACTTTGTATTTTGGATAGGTTGTCAGGAGGGACCCAAATGTGTAACTCCAAACTTGATACATAAAGTTAAGTCTTAATCACAGCATCCTCTTAAGAAAAGCCTTTGGGAGGGCTTAAAATCTTCATGGAAACAGAAAGCTTCATTTTTCTCCCTTTGGGCGACTGGTAGCTTGAAACTGCTGCAGTTAGAAGCCTAATTTGTAACTACATGACTAGGGATCCTTCAATGGAAGGATGACTCAGTGGAAGTACTAGTCCCTTGAAAAGGACACGGTAATTGGAAAACTAGAAGATCAGAAATAAAGAAATATTTAAATAAAGACCTCAATGAGCTGGATTGACACAATGACTGCAATAATGGCCTCAAGCA